>PVKY010005891.1:0-11351 GCA_004027775.1 Bradypus variegatus
GCCCGAGGGGTGTCTGCACCTCTCAGGGGTGTCTGTCTGCACATCTGAGGGCAGAAGGAGCTACACCTAAACACCGCACACCAGTTGATAAAATTGTCCCCACAGGGGTACCAGTTAGCAATCCTGAAACCACAGCCCCTGTATATTGGGCTTGAATGTAACAGGTGAATGGGTGCCAAGAGGCAGGAGCCAGACTTCTCACCACGGGCAGGGGCTTACAGACCAGTCAGAGAAGGCCAGGATGAGTGACTTGTGACTGGATTAGAGTCGGAGACATCGCATGAGCTGAAGTTTAGCTCACTGTTGGTTCTATGGAGACATGCTTAACTGTAGACGTGGTTTGTACACCAGTCAGTCTGCACACATGTGTTCCCAGCTTCTGTCCGCTGAGTGGGTCCAGTGGCAAGGTGCACACTCAGAGCCCAGAGCCTGTTTTCTAAGACCAGTCTCCAAGGAAAGGGATCAGGGCTCCCTGGAGAAATGGCTGGTTCCAGGAGAAGATGAGCCTGCAGCATTTTGTAGTTTCAGAAAGTAAAGATACGGCTCCAAAAGAAGATGAAGACCTGGCAAACAGACACGGGAGCCAACCGGAAGAGCTCCCACTGGACGAGTTGGAATGATTTGAGCAACAAAATAATGTGGCACTGGACTATAGATCACAGGGTAAAATAAAGGCTCACAGCTCCATGCCGATATAAATAAGTGATGGAATAAACAAATAAATGGAGAAGAGACAAGTCTCCTGGGCAGAAGAATTTCAAATAATCGATGAAGCTCCTCTGCCTCCTGGAGCTGGAGCCTGCCTCCCCCGCTAAGTGCGGGCTGCCATGCAGAAAGCCGTCCCCGAGTGCCTGCTCAGACAGGTCAGCATCAGTGGTGACCAGTTGTGTCAGCAGAGTGACCTTTGATAGGAAGCAACGGGAAGGACACTTCGTCTTCCTCCTGATGACGCGTCATCCCAGGCTAATAGTGAGAAAAACATGACTCGATCCCAAAAGAGGAACATTCCACAGAACAGCGAACCAGTGCACCTCGAAACTGTCAAGGCCATCATCACAAACAGGAAAGGCCTGGGCCTTTGTCACAGCTGAGAGGGGCCTGAGGAGGTGCGGTGGCTGCAACATGAGACCCTGGGGGCTCTGGGGATGGGAGAAGACGTTAAGTAGAAACTAAGAAATAAGTGTGGCTTTAGTAATAATGGCGTCAGTGTTGGGTCAGTCGTGACGTGGACCGTGGTGACTTGAGATGTAAACATTCTGGGAAACCGAAATTCTGCGCTCTTGGCACCTTCTCCATAAATCTAAAACTGTCCTAAAATTAAAAGATTTTTTTTAATGTATAGTAAGTAGAGAAAATTTTAGACCCATCCTCTACATGATCCAGAATGTGAAAGGAAACCTTCAAGTAACAAGGAGGAAAGAAATGGGGAGCCAGACTCCTGGTTCTCCTGCTTCCAATCTCCACGCGGGGCTCCTTCAGCTCAGTCCAGGGAGAAGGCAGAGGGCTGGGAGGCCAGGGGGGCGCATCTGGTCCACCTCCCAGACACAGGGGAGAAGGCCAGAAAGCGGAGTGGGGACAGATGGAAGACAGAGGGCACAGAGCTACTGGCAAAATACTTTATTTAGGACTTTTTAGTCTAAGCTCACAATGAAATGGGGACATCATCTTTGTCTCTTAGGTTGAACTTATCAGGTTTTAGATTCAAGATTATGCTAGCTGCATAAAACGACAAGGGGAAACATTTTGTTTGTTTTCCAAAACAATTTATAAAGGAAAAGAATGAACTCTTCCTTTAAAATGTTGTGGCTTCACCTGTAAAACCACCAGGGCCTAGGTGTTTATTTCAGATGGGGAAACTGAGGCATAGGGTGCAGTGACTTGCCAAGATCATGTAGGTGGAAAACCAAGGGTAGGATTTGACCCTAATAGCCACACTACATACACCTCTCCCTATCTCCACCCCTCCCAGCTGCCAGGGTGGAGGGAAGCATTTTAGTCTCCTGGGCTGAAAGCAGATACCCTAAAATGGGTTGGCTTAACAACGGGAATTTACTAGCTTACAGTTTTGAGGCAGAGAAAAATGTCCAAATGAAGACATGCTTTCTTCCTGAAGACAGGCTGCCGGCGGTCCTGGGCTCGTCTGTCACATGGCCAGGCACAAGGCCGCTTCTGCTGCTCTCTCCAGTCTCTTCCAGGTTTCATTGCTTTAGCTTCTCCCCACCCCCTCTGTGTGTGTGTGTGTGTGTCTCCAGTCCCTGTGTACAGGACTCCAGTAAAATGACTAAGACCCACCCTGAATGAGCTGAGTCATGCCTTGACTGAAGTAGCCTCACCACAAAATGTTCTACTCTCAATGGGTCCACACCCACAGGAATGGATTAGCTCTAGGAACACAATTGTCTGAGGTACAGACAGCTTCAAACCCCTACAGGATGCACCTTAAACTCTTCTGTGCCCCACACACCTCTGGCAGCCTGGCCAGGCCTGAGGAGCCTTTCCAGGAATACAGGCTGTAAATGCATAAAACAAAATATACCACTTTACGAAGGAAACCAGTTCCATTACAGTATAGTCACCAAAATAATACAGATCTAATATAGTAATAAATGAGCTTTTTCTTGTTGATCTCTTGTTTAACAAGACGCGGCAGTAGGCCTTCAACCTCTGCACACCCCACATTTCCGTGTGAGACGTGGTGGCAGCTCGGGTATGCTGGAGCACGTCTAGGATTCCACCGGCAATGGCATCCTGGGGGCTGCAGACACTGGGGTCCCTTTCCTGCGGCCGTCACTGAGGAACACGAAGTTCTTTAAGGGCAGTGAAAATAAAGACACAGCTCTTTCCGTCCGAGTCACAGACCTGAGTTCTATCGTGAGGGATGCCAGCTCGGCCACTTGGCAAAGGGTTTATCCCCGGGTGCCGGGGGCTGTCTCTCCTTTTCCTTTAGTTCCAGGATGTTCCAGCAACCCTGATCCGAGCCGTGGCATCAGGCCTCCCTCCCTCCAGTGTTTCTTTCCACAGCCGAGTACTTCCTCCAAACAGGTTTTCCAGGTGTGTCCGCGGCAAACTTTCTGCGGTCTTGCTGCCTGAGGATATTTCTATTATGCCTCAAACTTGAGTGGTGATTTGACTAGATACACAGTTCTGGGTTCAAAGTACTTCTTTTCAACACTATAAAAATACTGCTTCACGGTCCCCTCGTATCCAGCACTGCTGCTGGGACACTGCAAATCTGCCTTTCATCCTTTTGTAGGGAACCTTCCCCCCTCTCTTTTTAGGGGCTTCTAGAATTTTCTCTTTGTCTTTGATATTCTGAAACAAAAATGCAGGTGTGTACAGGGCTGTCCTCACTTCTACCACGTGGCTTCCCTGAGCTCTGCAGGCCCTTCCGTCTTGATTCTGGAAAGCCCGCTCCCTTACTTGTTCCAAAGTCGCCTCCTCTCCATCTTCCCCTCCTCTACTCTCCAGACTCCAGTGGTCAGCACCTCCACTTTCTTCCTCTACGTCTTTTAGCTCTTCTGATGCTTTCTCGGTCTCCTCTCTCCGCTGACGCCGGCTGCCTTTCGAGTGCCCTGATCCACCCTTGCAACCAGCCCACGTGTTCTTCAGCTGAGCCCACGCTGCCACTTACCCGGCACTGGTTTGAGTCTATCAAGCCCCTACAAGAGCCACGTTCCTTAACGCAATCTTGTGGGGGCAAACGGAGTAGTGTTCTGATTAGGTGGGACCTTGTGATTATGTTGTTTCCATGGAGGTGTGACTCTGCCCATTCCAGGTGGGTCTTAATTAGATCACTGGAGTCTTTTAAGAGCTCACAGAGAGAAAGAGCTCAGAGAAGCTGAGAGACATTTTGGAGAAAAGCTAAGATGTAATCCAGAGTTTGCCCCCAGGAGGAACTAAAAGAGGACCCCCAGATGCTTAGAGAGAAACACCCCAGGAGAACCAAGCAGACAGCTGAGAAAAGCTAAGAGAGACAAAGGCCCAGAGACACTTTGGAGAAAGCCATTTGGAAACACAACCCAAGAGCAAAGGACCAGCAGACGCCGGCCATGTGCCTTCCCAGCCGACAGGTGTTCCGGACGCCATCGGCCTTTCTTCAGTGAAGGTGTCCTCTTGGTGATGCCTTAGTTTGGGCACTTTTGTGGCCTTGGAACTATAGATTTGTAATCCATTTCTGGGATTTTGCATAACAGCAGCTTTAACAAACTGGAACATACCCCATCCATTGTGTTATTTATTTCAACAGTTATGTTTTCCAAACCTAGCATTTCCAGTAGGTTCTTTTTTTAATGATCTCTTTCTTGCTTCATATTGATACATGTGCGGCCATAAGCCAGAGAAGCCATGAATTCCTGGATGAGACACACACACACTGCAAAGTGCATCGCAAACCACGTGCGCGTTCCTAAGCGCGACAGCCGCCTGCACTAGAGCCACTCCTGCTCCCTCAGGAACTCCTCACAGATCCCGGCATGGCCTGGGCCTTCCTGTCCTTGCCTGTAGGACCCCGTGGCCCCCGGGGGACCCGCAGACCAGCATCCCGCCTGCAAGTCCCCTAACAGGCTGCCCCCGCGAGCCACATGGAGAGGCCTGCTGCGTCTGCTTCACGCCCAGACGAGAGGTCTTCTTAAGCACACTTGTCCTGCGGCACAGCAAGTGCCTTTGCTGCTCCTTTTTCACATTCCCAGTCCATCGTTCACCAACGCTGCTCCAGCAGTGGGTGCTGTTCAGCTCAGTGTCTGCCCTCCCTGGGGCTGAACCCCTCATGTGCCTGGCTGTGACGCAGAGTCGTCTTGCTGGCCGGGAGCGTTTGATTTGGGGGTTCACTTGGGGTTTGCTCAGGGACCACAGGTCTCAGTCCAGAGTGGAAACCTCGGCATTTTTGTTCCCAGGGTCGAGCCCCTCCCCTCCGCCACCCCCCGAGGGCCCACGCAGGCTGCTGCCACCAGGGAAAGGGCCAGGGACATCTGATGCCTGAGACTGAGCCGGGCTGGGCTGGGGGGAGAGTGGGAGGCGTGGGGGGACCGGGGAAGGTGGGGGGCACCTCCCAGGGCAGGCGCATCCCTCGGGGTTCTCTAGGGAAATGGAGCCCACAGAAGATATAAATATATATATTACGTAAATATTATGAAACTTTTGTGTAGGAATCATCTTATGTGACTGTGGGGAGGGGCACGTCTGAATTCCACAGGGCAGGCTGCAAGCTGGGAGCTCCAATGAAGGTTTCGATGAAATTCCTCAGGAGAGGCCGGCTGAAAGAGAGGTGGAAATTCCCCCTTCTGCCTGCTGAAGTCATCGCTTCTCCTTTTAAAGCCTCCAGCTGATTGGAGGAGACTCTCTCCTTGCCAAAAGCCATCTCCTCTGTTGATTGTAGATGTAATCAGCCATAGATGCAGTCAACTGATGATTTAAATCCTCAAAATGTCTTCACTGTCACACGCAGACCAGTGCCTGCTTGACCAGGCACCTGGACCCCACCACCTGGCCAAGTGGACAGGGGACCTGACCCTGACAGCAGGGGAGCCCTGCTGCCCACTCTGCAGGCCCTGGTGGGCGCCGTCCCCAAGGCCAGGTACCTGGGCCAGCAGCAGCCCCCGGGCCCAGGGACCAAGGTGGTTGAGTACCCACTGCCCTCGACCCCCAGGCCGAGCTCCTGTCTCTGGCCCTGCAGCCGGAGTGCCCCCACTCCACCTGCCACTGCCCTCGGGCTGGTTACAGGGCCACCAGGGCCACCGCTGGGTCTTCCCAGCACTCCTAAACAAAGGCCATGTGTCTGGGGCCCCCGTCTCCAGGAATGCAGCCTGCCCACCCCGCCCGCCCCAGCTGCACCCTGGCACAAAGGCCTTCTGTCCTCCTGGGCCAGGGGACCCCGAGAGGACACTGGAGCTGGAGGGATCGCAGCCTGGGCACCTCCCCCTGAGACCCCACCCTCAGCCTTGCCCCCCACAGGGAACCTCTGCCGTGGGAACGACATCGGGAAAGCGCTCAGCAGTGGCGGGGAAGAAAGGGACAGAACTGTACACACAGCTCTTTTTTCCTGATTTTTTCCTGCACTCTGAGGCTGCACAGGGGACGACAGGGGCCAGGGTGGGGGGTGGGGGCTGGTTCCCCAGGTGGGCACAGAGCCTCTTCAGGGGACGAGCCTGTTGTGGAAGCAGATAGAGGTGGTGGCTACATAACATCATGAAAGTAAAACGCCACTGAAATGTTCACTGTAAAATGGGCCATTTTATGTCGTGGCAATTGCACCTTAAAGAAAAAAAAAAGCAAAAACCAAAAACAAAACCAAACACAGCCGGGCTGCAGCCCTGAGCCCCTGTGAAACCTCCCACAGCTGGCGGAGGTCAGAGCCCGGAGGCCCCCAGGACTGAGCCAGCTGGGGGAGGCCCTGGCCTGACCTCCTTTGCTGAGGCCGAGGGTCCCGGGGGGCTCTGGAGGGGTCAGAGACACTGGCAGAGGTTTGGATACATGCAGGGGGTGCTGAGGAGAATCAGAGACCTCTGGGGCCTCAAACACCCCACAAAACATCTGTAAAATCCCAGGCTCCGGCAGCTGAGACCTCCAGGGGCAGATCCACAGAGATTCCCGCCCTCGGAGGTGAAGAGGTGAAGCCCCTCAGGAGCCTTGGGCCCCCCCGGGTCAGCCCTGACTGGGTTGAGGGATCCGTCCCCACCCGCCCGAAGCCCCGAGACCTTGCTCCCAGTTACGATGGGGGCTCCAAGGGGACTGAGGCTTCACAGAAAACAACTGAAACTGCTGTCAAGGCCGAGAGACCCCTGCCGGGTGACCTTGGAGAGCAGGGGTGGACATGGGGTGCAGGGAACGGTGGTGAGCACAAAGCTGAGCACGTGCAGACCTGCTCCCTGGGCTCCCCCAGCAGGAAATGCACACTGAGCTTACCGAAGACGTGTGCTCGGACGTGCACAGCCACGTTCCACACCCACGGGTGGCCCACGGACAGATGCACGCCGCGATGGTGCTTGGCGGTGGAACAAGCAAGGACGGACAACCCAAGGACACGAGGGGCTCTCGCGGACCCCTGCTGAGCCACAGACACCAGACCCAGGAGACACTCGTTACCCTGGGCTGGGGGTGCTGACTGTGGGGTGCTGCTCGCCGGGGTCTAAGTCTTGCCCAGGGGGCTGGTTGCAGGAGGGTGGGAAGGGTTTTCGTAAGGGTCAAATCAGACCATTTTGCAAAGTGCCCATGGGGTGGGGGAGCTGAGCTGGGGCTGCCGGGCGTCACCCGGAGAAAACCAGGAGTGGCCCGGTCCCCCTCACGGCTGCCGTGGCTGAGGACAGAGCCCTGAGCAGCAGGGTCCACTGCACCCGGGGATGGGGGGCACAGGCGGGAGGGAGGGAGCTGGGGTGTCAGGTGGAGCTGACTCTCATCCTGGGAATCCGGCCCAGCCAGCTGGGAAGAGAGGAGGGGCGAGGGCTCCAGGGGAGGGCTCCCCAGTGGCATCGGGGGGCTCGGGCCCCAGCTGGGGAGTCCACGTTGGGGAGGCAGGGTGGGGGGCTGCGCCCACTTCTGGGGACACGCAGAATTCCACCAGGGTTCCCCCGAAGCAGAGACCCTTCCTGCTGCTGGCTCCCAGATGGACAGGGCTGCCCCCGGCACCCCCACAGTCGCATGAGCCCGCAGTGGGGGGCCGCAGCGGCAGCAGAAGCACGTCCAGCAGCCTGGGCAGCAGCGCCATCCTGGGTCCCGTGTGGACAGGACAGTGGGGTGCTCTGGTGGCCGTTGTGCTCCCCGAATGGCCGAGAGGACACGAGGCATGTCGGGGCTGAGGAGGAGGCTGGCCTGGGGGCAGCGGCAGGATTGGACACCCTCTGGCCACAGCTCGTGCCCTGGCCCCGGCAGACCCCTGACTGGACCCCCGCGGTCCGTGCTCGGCCTTGCTGCCTGCGACACTCGCCGTGGACCCCGCCACCGCAAGAGGGGAGCCCAAGCTGCCCCACGGGAGGGGCCAACATCGGCGGCCAGGCAGGTGCCTGGGGAGCGATTCCAGCCCCCAGCCAGGGCCACCCCCGGACACTGCAAAGCAGAAATGAGCCCCCCCACTGTGCCTTGCCTGAATTCCTGACCCACAGAAACTGCAGATACCATAAAATGGCCACTGTTTAAGGCCACCAGGTTTGGGGGCTGCTTGTTACGTGGCGCTGGCAGGTGCACGCTAACTGTCTCTGCTGGCCCACCGGTTTATGTGACTGTGGGTGAGGTCCTTGCCGCAATGTCATGGCCCCAGCAGAAAGCAGAGCACGGGTGCAAGGCGGGTGCTGGGCAAATACTCGCCAAATGAGTACCTGGGGCAGGTGAAGGGGTTGGGGAGCCAGGAGGAGGCTGAGGAGGAAGTGGAAGGAAAGCTGCAGAGCCTGGGGTGGCAGAAGCCAGGAGGGAGAGAGTTCCCAGAGGCCGAGCACCCTCCACTGCCGCTCGTCTCACCTCCTCTCTCCCTGACCCTCCTCTCCGCCCACACGTGCTGCAGCTGCTCTCACGGGGGGCCCAGCTTGGCCTCAGGGCTCAGCCCAGAAGCTCTGGCATGCTGACCGCTTCCCCACCTCCCCCCAAGACCGTCCTCTCCCCGGGTTTCCCTCACCCCTTCTCTGCCCCTTCATGGGGACTCTTCATCCTTGACCATCACCAAAAGGCACTGGGGACCCTCTTGTCCCTCGACCGGCGGGGCCTGTGGGGCTACAGGACTGGCCTAACAGCTCTCCGTCCTCTCAGTTCCCAAACAGGCCAGGGCTCACTCGGGCCTTTGCCGGTGCCGTTTTGACAGCCTGGGGAGCACTTGCTGAGAACCCCCACCCCGGGCCGGGCCACTCGTCCTGCTCCCGCCGTCCTTCCCATCAGAACAGCCTGGAACTGTAGCTGCCTGTTCAACGTAGGAGCTCCCACCCAGGCCCCGCTGCCTGCCTGCCACCATCGCCCCGGCACAGACACCTGCGTGGCGCATAGCCAGGCTCAGCCGCTGTGTGTGTGTGAAACTCTGCCAGGCAAGCACCATTTGACAAAGAGCCCGGGGTCAGGGGGACCCCCTGAGAATGTTCTCAGGAAAGGGGAAAGGGCAGAAGGGCTTTAGTGAGTTGAGGAATGAATAGGAGAGTAAAGCGTGGACACAGTGAGTGTAGACAACTCAAGAAACGTGGCTTGAAGGGAATGGGACAGAGATTTGGTAAGTGGGGGACTTTTCTCAATGGTGTGGCATCTTCCGCGGTGCTGGCCACCTGCTGCTGTCACACCCGCGCTGACAGGACTGACCTTGGAGCCTTCAGGTGCAGCAGAAACGAAGCCACTCAACTGTGAATTGTGCACTTGAAAGTGGTTAAAAAGGGAAGTGTTATTGCATAGTGTATGTTACCAAAATAAAAAGTTAAAAATAGGTTTAATTTAATTTAAAATGAACATTGTTTAATTGTATAGCATAACAAAGTTAGCACTTCTGATTTGTCCCGTTCATTACCAGTATTGTTAATGAATTTTTTGGCTTCTGGGGCTGCATCACGGGATGCCATGCTCCTCTCGATCACTCGTGTGGGAAAGCCGGCCGCCGCGTCGAGAGCCTCTCCCACGGCCCTGGGTGACGTCCCGGCAGGAACTGAGCCTCAGCCACCGCTGGGAGGCGGCTGCCCGGGAGGACGGTGCTCCGCCGCGGTCGAGCCTTCGGATGGCGTCATCTGCAGCCCTTGCCTTAACCACAATGCCAGGAGAATCGGGAAGGGCCGGTCCCTGGCGAAGCCCCTCCCACACCCTGCCGCATGGAGCTGCGCGCGACAGTGGACTCCCGTGGTGCGGCCGAGCCCCTGGCTTTGGGGTGGTTTGCTGGATAGTTCCTCCGCCTGCCAGGCTTGCTGTGACGAACACCGCAGGCTGGCTGCTTCTACAGCAGGAGCTCGTCTTGGCGTTTTGGAGAACAAGAGTCCAAAACCAAAGAGCTGGCAGGATCGGGCTTCCCCGAGCCTGGGGGTCCTGGGGTGGCAGCCAGCAGCCGCTCCTCCATCCAGCTGCACACTCAGCAGCCCCCTCCTGCCCCCCACTCCGAGGCCGCCTTCCCCTGCTTGAGGGGACTCTGGCTGATTTCATTTGGGATCATGTTGATGACATAAGTTAATTTAGGAGAGCTGACATTTTTAATCCCCTACCCATACACATGATATATTTTTCGTTTCTGTAGCTCTTAAATATGTTTTGTGTTTTCAGTGTAAAGTTTTGCTATACCTTTCAGTAGATTTTTAACTTGCTATTTGATTTTTTGATGTTATTTTATTTACTATATTATTTCTATATTTGGTTGTGGCTGGTAGAGAGAAACACACTTGGGTTTTGTATATTGATTGTAGGTTAAGCAACTTTGCTAGATTCGGTTAATTCTAATACATTTTGTTTCTTGATATGGGTGCTGATTATACAGCGGTATTCACTTTATAAGAATGTGTGAAGCTCTACACTGATACGTGCTTTTTCTGTATGTATATAATATTTCAATAAAAACTCTATCAACAAAGTTCAGAGTTCCCACATGCCCCCTGGCACCATTTTCCCTACTGCTGACACCGCGCATTGCTGTGGCGCCTTTCTTACAACTGACGGACGTTCTTTGGATTTTAAATAAAACTGTCAATTGCATTGAAACTGCTTTTACTAACAAGATTCCTAGCCTAATCTTATTTTTTCTATCCTATGTTCTCTTAATCTGAATTTAAATTCATTTTTAATATTTCTCATTACTTATTTCATTATAAACTGCTATAATCCTTTTTGGAACTACACAGACTATAATTAAGTAAAGTGTGTAAAAAGTGCTTGTTTACTTCTGGTGGGTAAGCAAAGTAACCTGGAAATGTAATTTGGGGGGTATATAACTTGAGGATACCTCTGAATGTCAATTCCCATTGTACAGCAAAATAAATATAAATATAAATAAATGTACAACGTGTACCCAGAAAAGGACTCCAGTCCTATTGGGGCAGGGACCAGCCTGACACAGGTTGGCCTCAGCTTACCCAATACAATCTCAGAAACCCTATTTACAACTGAGCTGACCCCTCAGGACCAGGGTAGGACCCAGGGTTGGACTGGACACATCCTCGTGGGGGATGTGAGTCACCCTGTGACATACAGCAATATAGGACATAATGCAACTCCTGAAGGCATTTAAATGACACTGGAACAGGTTCTACTGGGAGGAAGATATTGATGGGGCAGCCAAGTCAGGAAGGGAGTATGCAAACATGGGTGGGTGGATAGATGGATGGATGGATAGATAGGGGAATGGGTGGGTGGATGGGTGGATGGGTGGATGGACGGGCGGGTGGATGGATGGGGGGATAGATGGATGGATGGATGGG
>PVKY010005892.1:0-16708 GCA_004027775.1 Bradypus variegatus
AGCCTCAGATAAATAGGTGGAAAAAGTCATATTGCTCATTCCAGCCCCAAAAGACATCACGGGTCACAGAGACAAGATTCCCTGCTGTGCCCTGTCTAAATTCCTGACCCCCAAAATCATGAGAAATAATAAAACTGTTGTTGTTTCCTGCCACTAAAGTTTAGGATAATTTGTTATGCCACAATAAGATAATCAAAACACTTACAAATAAGAATAGCTTCACTGTTGTAGGGAGACTATGAAAGATGTTATTTCTCTTTACTTTCTCATTAACGATGCTACAATGCTTTTATGTATGGTAAATAGATACGGTTGTCAATGCAGCTTCCATTTTCCTCTTCCTCTGTCCTAGGAAAACCCAGTTTCGTTTAGGGATTCATCTCTTCCCTAGACAGCAACATGTCTCAGGGAAAGCTGACCCCTCCCTCAGCTCCAAAGGTGGTATGGCCTGAGGGTTATCCCACCTGACTGGCCAATGATCCATTCATAATAGGCAGGAAATGATTCTGGTCAGCAAGGTGCAGGAAGACATCTGCCAAAGAGTTCTGGGAAGCCCTTCCTTACTCTCAGAAAGTACTCAGAGAAACCACTCCCTCATTCCCCCCGCAAGACATGACGGATGGAGCCTCAAACGCAGCTGGCAGTCAGCTAACGACCGCGAGGGCCCAGAAGTCACCAGCCCAGGCTCAAGCTCCCTTACGGTCCATAGCTAACTGCTGCTTATCCTTGCAAAATTCAAGTACTTGTGAAATACAATCCACTATTCATTTGGTTGTCAAGAAGAATATTATATTTTTTACATAGGTGGTAAGAAATAAAAATAAAATATTCCTGACATACATAATATTAATTAATGTAACCTTGAAATAGAAAGCCTGAATTGTGAGAAAATATAAAATAATTATAGAGAAAGCGCCTCAGTTCCACAAAAATACCTAAATCACTTTCCTGGGTTTGTTTTTTTAAAATAAAGTACAGAATTCATGAAATTCCCAGTGGTCCACTAGAAATTAAACTAAAAGCCATGGAACAACAGAGTGTAAAGGCTGAAAATAACTTTGGAGGGAAATTAATAAAATCTCTTCATTTTACAGATGAGAAAAATTGAGACCCATAGAAATTAACTTACTGGCCTGAAAAAATTAACTTACTGGCCTGAAATCATGTATTTTATTAACTGCAAAGTCAAGATTAATACAATGGTTTTCTTTCTTCATCTCATCCTGTCAAAACAAAATGCATCTTCTCCCGTACCCCTAACCATTTGTACCTCTGCCCCCTCCCCTCTGATCTTCCTGGGCTCACACATGCATTCAGCCCAAAATTCTTTTTCTATATTTCCTTCCAATTCACTCCCTCTCCTTTCCAGGATCCACACCCACATCCAGGCTCTAACCACCTCACACCTCCAGAACTACAACAGCTCCCATTTGCCCATCACCACCTAAAGCTAAGCCAGTCTGCCTTTCCCCCAGTCTCCACATCTCTGTGTGTGACACCTCCATCCTTCCTGTGTCCAGGACATGAATGGGGAAGCATCCTGGGTGGCTCCTCCCCTTTGCCTCTCACAACCAAAAGATCAAATGCTGCCCATGATATTTCCTGACCCTCTTCCACCTCCTTGACCCCCTCCACTGCTTTGGCTCTGCCCATGATCAGCAAAGGAGGTTTGCCTCTTGTATTAGCCTCCCAAACCTTCCCGCCCTAGACTGACTCTCTAAACCATGCACCCTTCACACCTCTGCCAGAGTGGCAAAATCTGATCATATTCCCATCTTAGAATCTTTTAACAGCTCCCCATCCTCACCATTCACAGCAATCAGAGCTTAACTTTATGCTTCCTTTAGTCTTTCTCATGCCCCTGACAATGTTACTGCCTATGCACAACCACACAAAGTTGTACACTGGACAACTCCAGGGAGGAACCACTTTCATAGATGACACTATGAATGGTGCCCTGGAGCCAGGCAATGCTAACCATGCCCCACTGTGATCCCAGACACTTCATATCTCTTTCACTTCATGCCTTTTGCACTCAAGTTCTTCCTACATTTCTCCCCCATACTTCCTTAACCTTACCCAGGACCTTGGTCAGAGACAGTCTATCAAAAAACGATCTTTTTGAAACTTACCATGTGCCCAGCTCTTAGGGATAAAAGGGAGGAATAAAACAAACAAGATCCCTGCCTTCAAGGAACTCTCAGCCCTAGTAGATAGTCACTTATTTATTACAAAGACCACAGATCAGCAAACCTTTTCTGTACAAGACCAGATATTTCAGCTTTGTAGGTCATAAGCTGTCACAACTATTCCACAAATGCTGACATTAATGCAAAAGCAGATGTAGAAGAATGGGCACGACCGTGTTTCAATGCCATTTCATTTACAAAAACAGGCAGCTTGGCCCATAGCAGTAGTTTGCTGACCTTTGGTAGACTTTCATTATGAATCTTTTCTGATTAATCCCATCTCCACAGTGATGCTTCCCTTGGCTTGTACTGTATCTGCCTTCAATAAATGTTGAGTCTGTCCCACCAGCAGAGGTAGGAGAGGACTCTGGGGAAATGAAGGTATCAAGGGCAAGGAAGGAAGAGACAAACTTACCAACTCAAAAATCTATTACAATTGAGAAGCAGAAAAAAATGTGGTTAAGAGCATATTTATGAACTCAGATTTCCAGCTTTGCCCCTTACTAATTTATGTCCCTGGAGTAGTAACTTAAATTCTCCATCCCACAGTTTCCTCATCTGTTAAATGGGGCAAATAGGCCCTAATCTCCTTCATAAAGGACTCACATATTAAATGAATTAACACATGTAAAGAGCAATCGTAAGTGATATATCAGAGCTTGCTTTTCTTTATCATTAGTGCTGTAATACAATGTAAAAATTGGCTCTGAGCTTACAGACAGCTGAGGTAAAAAATGAAACAATCAAATAACTGGCCTTATTGGTAAAGACTTAAGACATGTAACAGTTACTCAGGAAAGAGTCACCTCTCTTGCAACTCTGTTCTAAGGGAAATTTCTCACATGGGACATGAAAGCAAAAGATTCCGAACGGCGTAATGAGCTACACCTCCAGCTCAGAACCCCAGGCAATGCAGACAGAGGGTGCCTGTGATGGCGCTGTATAACCTGAAATAAAAGTTCAAGGTATAATATTAAAATATATGTGCCATTCAAGGTACCTGCCAGCTCTGACATTCCATGATCCTTTCTGTGTTGTATTAGTGTTTTCGCAGAAATGGTAGAGAAACTTCCTTATTTGACTAAATATAACTCTGTGATTTACCCTCCCTAGGATTTGTGCCCTAACACAAAAGAGTATCAGGAATTTTAAGTAGAAATTTACCAGCGTCTTAGAGGCCTAATTTTTGTCCAGTAGAATGAAAAACCAGAATCTTAGCAAAATAAATGGAGAAAGAAAATTTAATACTAAGAATTTGTCTTTAGAACCTAACTTCTATGTACGTCAGCCGGCACAGTTGTAAAATAAGGTTAATAAAAGAACTCACCTTATGAGATGGGGGGATCACATGAGCTAACACATGGAAAACACTCAGAACAATGCCCGGCACAAAAATATTTTGTCTCTACCTTCTTTATTTTAAATGTGGAATTGCTGAAGTCTTCTAGTCAATATCTTCTTTAATGGTGTCCTAATGATTTTAGGTAAATGTTAGCTACAACTGCTACTATTGTTACTCACTGTTTGTTTTTACCTAATACTAGACCCCCATGCCCATGGCTGCTGCCTTTTTGTTGATTCCTGGTTCCTGTGTGACCTCCCAAGTTTCCTACTAACAGATAAGCTCCTGCAGGCGGTAAGCTGTACGTCTGTGGCATTCCCCAGAGGCAAGTTCAGGCTGGCATTCAATCAAGGCTTACTGAATTAATGAATTCTTTGAAACCACATCTAATATATATTAGTGTTAACGTGCTTATGTTAGGATTCCTGCCCTTGATAATTTTACAATCTAATGGGAAAATCAAATTCAATAATCTTGAAACTCTCACATGCCCAGAGAATTCAGGGCTGGTCTGTTATTAAGTTCAGCTATCTCACAGAATGTTAAGGAAAAAAAAATAGAAAGTTGCTCCAATAGATCCATTAGCTGGGTTAGTTCCTAGAAACAAAGAAATTGGTAAAACACTTTATTTCTCTTTCACACTGAAAATTACAACTAAAATTCACAAATTGGTTAGGCTGGTTATTTGGTTTACTGTAGGAAAAACCAAACAAGCTAGTGTGTAAAAACACTAATACCTTGTTTAGTATTTTGCTTGATTGGAGCAGTAGACATAATACTATAATCTTTTTAAATATCTGCTACACAATGCAACAAAGGAATATTTCAATATTCTTTAAAATTCCAGATAAGCTTGAAGGGACAGCTAGACTTCAATTTCAATCAGCCCTCACCTCATCTCACTGTAGGTTGATGTTTTAATCAATTTGTGATACCAATAACTTATGCTTTTTAGTAAACAATCTATATCTTAAATGTTACAAAATGAGTCACATACTTTGTCTCCACCTTCTCTAAATCTGAAATTGCTGAAATTTTCTATATAAAGTATCTTTTTTAAAAATGGTCTCCCAATATTTTAGCTTACCTTTTGCATAAGTGCAAAGACAAACCACACCACTGCAGGAGTCTTTTCCCCATATTTAATTAGCCCATCTGACTTCAGATGAAATCTTAAAGTCCCCTTTATAAAGTAAAATGAACTTTAGAAAGTCTACAGAACTTTTCCTGTGTTCCCTGTAAAAGTTTTCTATTTTAATAACAGACTTCTGTGTAATTAATCCCTCAGAGTTTGCTATCACATAATCTACCCTGTGTATGAACTGTTCCATGTGTATTTTTCTTGTAATAAGACCTCTAGAAAAAATAAACAAATAAACAAAGACCAAAAGCAATCATGCACAATGGGACAAATTGTGTAAAATACAACTGGTCTCATGTACCTATAAACCAGGCAACAGGGACAGAAGTCTCAATCCATCTTATCAGAGAATTGTGAAAAGGGGTTTCACTGTAAAGAAATTTTCCCTGTGACAGGAAACTAGTATTTCTTTATTTGGGAGCTAAAGCAATAAGGCAATCGTAAATAAATGATGCATAACTGGTGTTGTTCAAGTAGAGGTTTTCTTTTTAAAGACTGAACTATTTCCCATACTTTTTGCATAATCACAGTTCAAAATTCAGTTGAAAAAATCCTTGTGAACTGGAATTCGAGCATCGAAGCTAGGATTTTATTATATCTAATAAAGTCATTTCACACATGTGAAGCAATGCCCAGGCAAAGGGAAACTAATATACATTTATTATTTTAAAATGCTTTTGAAACTTGCAATATTCTCATTTTAAAATAGAGCAAAATAGAAACTGGCGATTTACTCCAAGAAAACACAATGAACACTGGGGAAATTTGAGGATGCTTAAGTTTCCACTGCAGAACAGCTTCTGCTGCCCAGTTGGGAGGAAAGAAAAGGGGGAAAAAAAAAGAAAGAAAACACCTGCAACAGGACGGGAGGAAAGGAAGACAAGCTAGGACTATCAACACAGAAACAAAAAACTAGGCAGGTTCCTAGTCTGTGAAGAGAGGGAGCTGACAAGAAAGAAAGAAATATCCAAAGAAGACTGCTAGAGCAAATTTCATAGTCACCTGTTACATCAGAGAAGACAAGAAGGAAGTATTGGAGGGGGGAATAGAGCAGTGCACAGCAGACACCAAAGAGGGTGAAGCATCTTTTAACTAACGGAAACATTAGTGAGGCGCTGAAAGTTACTGCCACCAACTGGGCATTGGGTGGACTTTGGGGCCACAAATCACTTTCACTTCATAAACTGTGCATTTCCATCAAAATGGTAAACAGGCTTTACTGCAATCAAAGAGGTGAATTTTGAAGCTAGTGATACTTTAACTAGCAAAAACAGAAATTTTAAGCAATAACTGGAAAATGTAATACATAACTGCTTCTCCTGGTGATTTATACAGTACAGCTAGGTTAAAAGACTTATTCATACGAGAAAGAAATGGTAATCAGCAGAAAGAATAAATTTTAAATGTCATGCAAATTGAACATCAAAATTTGTGTTGGTTTAAAATGGGTGGAAAAACCTTTGACCAGCAACTCTATTTGTATTCATTTATACTGTATGTAAATACACACAAACACACACACAGGTATATAGAAGAATGTTGGAAGCAGCAAAAGATTAAATATAATCTAAACATCCATTATTAAGGAACTGTTCCAGGCACATATGGGATTCTATATGCTACAAAGTACATCAGGTAGATCCATTTAAGCTAATAAATGGATACATTAAAGATACGCAAAAGTAAGCAAGGTTTAGAACAGTATGTACAATACATTTCATGTATTAAAAAGGATACACCAACACACACATATATAATATTGTACATATATAATACCTCTAGAAAAATACACAAAACTGGTCTTTGAGAGGTAGAGACTGAGTGGGAGGGAAATACTTTTTACTGATCTCTTTTTCAACTATTAGAATATCCTCCTTTAACACACATATATTTACATATGTATGTGCATATGTATACATGTGTAAATATGTGTATTATATACATATATATTATATGTTACAGATACTATGAAAATTAGGAAAATTCCTAATTACTGTTTTATTAGCCTCAAGTTTTCAGGAAAGTTTTATAAATAGTTTGCAACAGGATAAGATCTGTGTTAGTGATCAAATACCATCAGGAGCATGAGAGGTGTCTCTATAATCATAAAATAAAAGTAAAATTAAATAAGAATAAGTGCTGGTATGAATAGAAGTGTAGACCTCCTGTTAAGCAACAAATAAGCTTACTGTCTGTTTTGCCACTGGGTCTGCATCTCCCCAGGAAACACACAGATATGAGACTAATGTCGAGCCAGGCCTAATATCCCCCTGCAGATTTTCACTCACAGAACTAAGCCCCCATTTCCTCTATGTCTAGAGGAACACTACCATCAAGCATGGACATCAAGATAATAGTATCGCAGAAACACAACTTTTGAAGGGGAAATTTTTTGCTGGACTCCATTGGCTCCTTTCGAGAATGTATAAAAATGGGAGTTCATTAAGTTCATTTACTGACCCTGCCATGCCTTGCACACAGGGCAGCAGACTTACCGTGATAAGCAAATTTCCTTTCCAAAATTGTCAGAATCCTGGATTTATTTTCAACCAAGGCCAAGATGGAACCAAATTAATCATAACTATTTCCTGGGGTCAGAAAATCATGCATATTTTACCACGGCCTAAGTGCCTTCGCTCTGACAAACATCTTGTCCCTAGTCCAGACAAGGACTCCAAATATCTGGTCAGCTCAGTTCACTGTACTTTGTCTTCCAAGCACCTGGGCCACAGAAACACAAACGGCACTACATACAATACACACAAGTAATACAGCTCACAGCAAACGAGTAAGTGAAACGTTCAACCCAAATCTGAGTGGACACCATCACTTGGTCACCAGGGCCAAAATATCAAGCTATACAACCACTCAAGAAAGAACGACAGTAAGAATGGTAAGAACTTAATAGAAGCCCTCTGTGTTTTTACTGTCTGGGCTCATTTAACAGCCTCCTGCAAGGAGATTACAAGGGGGTCATTTACAAGTCCATCCTGCTGCTTCTGTGGAGGCTGGAATTTAAACTCAGATTTCTCTTTCCATCTAAAAAAATCTTATGGAAAGTAAGTACATTGACACCTTCTTTCAATTCAGAGGACGGACAGCCCTTACATATAGTCAACCTGCCTAATTTAAATCTTTCCTGTGGAAACATTTTTGGTAAAGAGGCATGGGATGTCCAAGAATTGATCAATTGCATGTTCAGAGCACACACACCACTGGGTAAAATGACTCGCTTGGGGTGGGTCACGGAAGCCTCATCAACGCAGAAAAATGAAGGGCTCCATACAACCCCAGAACAAGTTCCCAGAAACATTTGCCCTGTTCTGTTTCCAGTGTAGACATTTGAAAGGTAGTCGTATCCCCCAGAAAACTGTCCTTAGTTCTAATAAATAAAACTTAGAGGGGAGCCAACCATAACCGTGTGCCCGCTCCTCGGACCATGTGACACTGGGATCCCTTCCTTTCCCTGTTCTCTTACAACTACAGCATCTGCAAAGATGCCCACAAGGAAAGTACTTTCCCCCAAACACAGCTAGACTTGGTATGAAAGGAAAGAAATGGTCTCTTCTCTGCGTCACAGTTCCTCCCCTTCTTCCTCAAAGAACTCGTCTCCACTACCCAAATCTACCTCGACAATGGCCCAAGATTCCTTTCCACAATGACTACTCCTCTGGGACAGAAATCCTAGAGGATCAGGAGCAAGGTAGTTCGGAGGGAACGCAGTGAGGACTGGGTAGCTCTTGCAACCTCTGTTCTAGGCCCCCAAGAGGTCTTGCCAAGGATCCATCTACCGTCGAGAAACGACCCTGTCAGTTCCTCTGGATCATGGTACTAGGGAGAAGGAGGAGGGGAGACCCACACCAAAGGAGCTAACCCGTTCCATTACCCTTTAAGCGCATCGAGTCCTCCGCCACCTCTTCTCTTGGCCCGGCTGGCCCTGGTTTCCTTTACGTTCCCAGCCTCCAAATTGGCGTCCGCCCCCTGGCTTGTGTAGGACGCTAAGAGCACGGTAAATCCCAGGGCGATCTCCAGCAGCCCCTCTCGCCGCATGATGCCGAGCGGCGCGGGCTCCTGCCGCCTCTTGCTGCGCCCCGGGCTCGGTCCGCGGCGGCCGCTGCGCGCTTCAGAGCGCCGCGCCGCCGGGGTCCCGCTCTCCCGCCGCCCGTCGGCCGAGCCGGGCTCCTCCCGCCTTCTCCAGGCGCTGCCTCCCACTTCAGGCGGCCCCTGCCAGCTGCAACACAGAGACAATCCCAGAAAAGGGGGAGGCATTAGGGGCATCCGGATGCTGAAGCCTGGGAGTCCCCATTCCCGAGCCCAACCAGCGCGCCGCCTGCGCGTTGCGCAGTTAATTTGGATAAGTGCAGACGGTTTGGTTCACAGCTGGCTGAAAAGCCCAGGCCCCCGGCGGCAGCGGTTCCTGCTGACCCCTGGGCCTCTCCGGCGCCACCAAACCCCATGTCCCGAGCTGTCCCAAACCCCGGGGTGAGCTTGCTAGATTTATTTCTTTAATGGCACGAATTGAGCGCCTGGCGCGCTCCAGGTCCCCAGCTCGTCCTCCCCGCCAAGCCGCGGAGCTGGAAACCCGCCGCGCCGTGCCGGGCCGGCTCCAGACACTGCCACCGCCCCCCAGGAAGCTGTCAGGCAGGGGAGGGCCAGCGCCAGTCGCGGGCGTTCCGGGACAGCCCCTCATCCCAGTCCCTGTCTCTGCCCTAGGCGCAAACGCAAAAGCCTCGGTGGCTGAAGCTCCATCCCCGGTATACGCCCCGATCCCTGCAGGGATCCCAGCTGCACCCACTGGAGAGTCGCTGGCTCCGGCTCCTGAGAAGCGGCCGCGCTTACTCCTCTGCCTTGGTCTCGGCAGCCTCTGCTCTGCTCCGCCTGCAGCTGTCCCAGCTGTGACCGCCGGTCCGCCTGTGGCACCCACAGTCTCTGCGGCGGCTCCCGCGGCCCCCTCCTCTCCCCACCTCTTCAAGTATCGTCCGCGCAGCGGTTTCTCGCGAGAGAAATACTTTTTAAAAAAAAAAAGAAAAAGAAAATGACACCCCCTCCTACATCCCCCTCATCACCACCCCCTTCCCTCCCCATCCATCCTCCCTTTCCACTCCCCTTTGCCAGCCACTGCTTGCATTTTGGGGCCTCCGTCGCTCTCCGGATTAGCGCAGTGGGAGGAGGCAGTGGGGATCGGTTCCTGCCCGGACTGGGATTTTTCGTTTTAGGGTGGGGAGAAGAGGGAATGAAAAGAGGTGGAGTAGCGGTTTAGCCGCTCTGCGACCGGGACTCTAGACCCAAGAGTAGACTGCCCCGTGATCCCGCAAGCCCGACCCGCGCAGGAAGCCGTGCCACCTGCACCAAGAACGCGCTCTGAAGGCGACAGCCCGTGAGCTCCGGAGGCCCCGGCGACCCCGACGTTAGGGGAGACGGGTCCTAGCTGTCCTCGCCTCCCCGGAGCGGCCTCCCTGCTCCTCTACGCCGCCTCTGGCCGCCTGGGTGTCGGAGCCCACCGAGGCGCGGCTCTTCCGAGGTTCGGTTCAAGCCGCCCAAGCTAAAACCAGGATGCTCCAAGAAGCTGAGTCGGCTTTCGACTGAGGGGCCAGTTCTGTAAATGTTGGGGATTTGAGACAGGGGCGATGACTGATGGTCCCCTTGCTCACAGGTTCCCTGGAACGGTTCCATTTCACCTACACACACACACACACACACATATGACTGCCCCTCACACACACACACACACACACACACACACACACACACATATGACTGCCCCTCCAGGACATTCAAGGCACAGTAAATTCAGTGGCTCTGGAGGACATAGAATTTATGGCATATGTGTGACTTATATAAATGTGGATAAGGGCTGGTTGCCTGCATATAAAGGCTTCAGAGGGCAGGAAATCGCACCCTGAGCTCTGACCACTGGAACCACCAAATGTGAAGTCAAAGGTAAGAGCTCAGCACAAACAGGGACCGTAGGAATGCATCCTGTTGAAGGAGATTTTCCTTATTTGCAATACTGTGTCCAGACAATAGGGTGTAAGGACTAGGGGAAGTTATTCAGTTTCTCTCTAAATGCAGGATGGAATGATGTAGGCCACTCAGGGTTATAATTGTGGTGATGAAACTGCTAAACTGTTATGATAGGTAGCAAACAGAATTTGAAAATGAAAATGGTGAAGCCACCAAAAATAATGAGCCAATTTAAACTCATAGTCCTGTAAGCATGTGCTCTAGTTTAAGGTCTCACCTGAAAAAATCTCTTTTAGCAAACTTATAAATTGGAGCCTTGGTCACACCTTTCTTATGTAAAGATCATTCATTCAGTGGGTATTTGCTGAGCAGCAACTACATACCACTTAGTGCATGGTTGAATCAGGCTCATTGGTGAGTGTGGTAGATTGAATTATGTACCTCAACATGTTCTTAACCTTAATCTGTGTTCATGTGGTGTGAACACATGGTAAATAGGACCTCTTGAAAATGTTATTTTTAGTTAAGGTGTGGCCCAACTAAATGAGTGTGAGTCTTAATCCATATTACAGAGGCCTCATAAAAAGGAAAATCAGGAAGCCAGCATTTAGAGAAGGCCACACAAAGAACCAGAAGTTAACAGAAACCAGAAGATAAAATACAAAGAGAGAGAGAGAGATCACCATATGATGGGAGACAGAGATAAAAGCCAAAGAACCCAAGGATGGCCAGCAGCCAGCACCAGAATGATACAGACTCCAGGAGGAAGCACGCTTGGCTGCTATCTTGATTTTGGACTTCTTCTAGCCTCAAAACCATGAGCCAACAAATTCCTGTTGTATAATCCAACCCATTGTATGTTGTCATAGCAGCATGGCAAACTAAGACAATAAGTAAGGCAGAAATGTTTCTCCCATCACACAGCAGGTGGCATACAGGGAAAGGCAGACTTGAGACAAATAATTACCTTAGTTATTAAGCCTGAAGAAGGAGAAGTACTTGGTACTTGCTTGGAGGATACATAACAGGGGGTCTTGAGCTAAGTTGGGGCTGGGAAAGGACAGCTTCCCTGAGGAACATAACTAGACTTTATTTAGGATAGTGGTTCTCAACCCTGGCTACACAGTAGAAAGACCTGGGGAGCTTAAAAAAATTATGACAGCAGTATGCAATCCCCAGAGGCTCTGATTTAAAACTCGGGAGTTTTCTAAGGCTTTGGCCTAAGAAGCAAGGAGCAAACACTGGTGCCCTGCAAGTCTCCCAGCATGTCTGGACTTTTTTTTTTTTAATGCAATTTTATTGAGATATAGTCACATAACATACAGTCCTCCAAAGTGTACAATCAGTTGTTCATAGCATCATCATGGAGTTGTGCATTCATCACCACAATCAATCTTTGTCTGGGCATTATTATTACTCCATACCTGCCACCCAGGGTTTCACCTCCAAGGGAGGGATTTAGATTGAATGTTTGCCTCTGGCCTTCGCCTTTTTTTTATCTTCTCTTTTCCTTGGCCCCTCCCTCTAGTAGAGGAAAGATTTTCTATTTCCTCTCCAAATTGGATGGGAGTGCTAAGCCATATAATTCCCTCTAATAAGACTCATAGCCTACCCATTATGGTAGCAGTTCTGCAAGGGAAAGGAAAAAAATAAAAACAACTCTGATTACTGAGAGGGAAAATGCATTTTAAAATATTTAAGAAATATCCCCATTATCTAGGCAAACAACATATATTAGAAAAATATATATATATAACTCAGTGACAAAATTCAGTAACAAGGAATAGCTGTCTTTGCATAAGGTTTTCTTGATGCCAGATGATTCACAACCCACTGCTCTTTAGACTTATTATAGTTCATACCACTGTTTGCAAAATAAGTCCATGGACTAAAATTCCCTTATTCCTCAACTTCACTTAAAAGAATTCTATCCATCCTAAGAGCACCTGATAAAATTCTCCATTTTTTTACAAGGTATATAATTCATGCCAGTGTCTCTTCTTCAAACCTCACTCTACTTATTAATGGAAGCATTAATTTAATAATTAATTAATTTTAATACATAAAGCATGCCTACTATGTGCCAAGTAGTGTTAGGTGCTGATAATTGGGACATTTTCTATAAGGTTAAATGAACTATGTATTTTTTCCCATAGTTACTGTGTTTTTTTCCCTAGCTGGATTATAAATCCTTAAGGAAAAAGCTTGCATTCTTTACTCAAGGAAGCTTCCATCTTGTCCTGAAAACTGTAATGAAAGACAAATAATTAGTTGGTTGTTCTTTGATCAGTTGGGGTCTTCTGGCATTTTAGCTTCAAGACCACGGTCATCATCACTTTGTATCTTCTGAATAGATATCTGTGTCAGCAAGGAATCTCTGTTTGCAAGGAAGAAAACTATCTCTGGTCAATTTGAACAAAAATTTTTAAAGTATATTAAGTTATGAGATCATTCATTGAACCTGACTTTGGTATAAAATGGGTAATAGGGCATATCTGGGGTAGAAGCAACAGAAATAAATGGAAGACCTCTTCAGGCTCGTGCCATTTGGATGAATCAATGCCAACCACTTCAGTCCTCCTGCCACTCCCCTGAAGGTTAACATTATGAGGATAGGGCCCAATTGGCCTTGCTTAAGGAATCTGCCCACCATCCCGGCCAGGGGATGATCGAGCATCTTGATAGCCCCATGGGAAAGTAGTTACTCCACAAAGAATGACCAAAACACTATTACCAAAAATGTGAAGAATTGGATGCTTGTCAGGCACACATACAAAAATGTCCAGATGTCCACTATACCATCTACATCATCTCAAGAGGTTTTGAGAATGTTTAGATCTTACTGAGATAAAACTTTCTAAGACCGTATAAAACTTAGTCTAAAATCAGCTTCTAGGTTCCAGGGCAATTAAAGCATGGCTTCAGATTTTAAAACTAGACTCTCAAGTGGCCCTGATTCCTTCCATTGTTGGTGGCAAACAGACCAATCACAGCACACCCAGCTATAACATCAACAACTAGACCTTGACTTACAGTGATGTCAAATTTTGTAGTTACAAAAACATAATGTGTATATGACAGCTGCCAGAAACCAGACCTACCTGTATCAGAAAACAATGCTTTCATATACATAATCTTATTACATTATCTCACCACAACCTTATGGTCAGTTGAAAATCATGGCCACAATATTTCTCATCTTTTTCCATCAAAAAGTAGAGTCAATTTCCCAGCCCTCTGAATCTAGGTTGGACTGTGGTTTCCTTTGACCAGTAGAACACTATAGAAGTATTATTGTGTGACTTCCAAAGCTAAGCCTTAAGAGGTCTTGCAAGGTCTTGCAACTTCCTTCTCCCCATCTCAGGATGCTGCCCTGAGACTGCAAGCCTTGAAGAAACCAACAATGAAAGACCATGTGGAGAGAGAGCCCCAGATACCCCAGCTGAGAACAGCCTAGCTGAGCCACTAATTAAATGCAACCACATATGTGAGCCCAGATGAGATCAGCAGAACTCACCAGTCAACCTGCAGAATAAATACGCCATTGTTGTTTTAAGTCACTAAATTTTAGGGTGGTCTATTTTGCAGGAAGAGACAACTGAAACAAACCTCATGAGGAAAAGTACCATTGTCCCAATTTTTAGAGGAATAAACTCACATTCAAAAAGGTTAAGAAACTTGCTCAAAATTATAATGCCATTTCTAGAGACAGGGATGGGACTCCAAACCATGCCTTTGACAATAAGTCAAGCATACTTTCCGTCTCACCACAGCTACCTTGTTGGCTTCCACAAGATCTCGTTCAAGGTCTAAGGTCAGTGTAGGCTGGAGCCATTCCCAGTGTCTGTAACACTTCTTTTGTGTCTTCTGGGCAGCAAAGATTTCATCCCCTGAGCTTCATTGCTGTCTGAATCTACATTGCATCCTATGGGATAGCTCCATTTATTCCATGCTGCAATCATCAAACAAATCTCCCAGGGAGCGAAGGGATCATAAATGATGCTGGAGCCAACTTCCCTGCCTCTCTGCTTCAGTTTTCTAGTTCCCAGTCATATCTATCATCTAGAGCAATTCGTAGGTGCTCAATAAATATTTGTTGGATGAATGAAAAAGTGAATAAATGAAATTCCTTCAAGGTGATGGTACAATGGCAACTTTAAGGCCTCAACCCATTCTTTCTTACCACTCTGTGTGTTAAGGGAACATCTAAGCTTTTCCAGCCATTTGATGGAGCCCTCGGATGACATATTGCCTCTTTGTGCCTCAGTTTTCCCATCACTCCCTCTTGGAAGAAGAATTTAAGGATAGTATTAAGTTATCTTATTGGTAGCAGAGTACATCTGTGCATGTCCCACTTTTTTGCTCTGCTGTTCAGTTCATTTGTCCTTTAACCAATTTGATTGAAAGACAGGTACCATGTGCCAGAAACTGTGCAGAAGCTGAGGCTTCAACCACGAAGGAGATGCCATTTCTGCCTGTAAGAATCATTAGGTCCAAGTGATTGGAAGAGAACCTTACTATGGTTTAAGACCCCAAATTAATATGCTGTCTTGTCTGGTGAAATCAAGAGGACCTCACTTAGCCTAAGCTCAAGTTCCCCTCCTCACTCTGCTTCCTCGGATAAGATCTCATGGCCAAACAACCCTCCTTACCACGTGGACCAGGTGCAGTTCCTGCTTGTTCCTGAGTAGCAGGTTTCAGTTCCCTGCCAGCCTGCAGAATTACTCAAACAAGCCAATCACATCCTCCTGTGGGAACCAGAGGGCATCCCACCCGCTTGTTACTACAAAACTTGCCTCCCACAGCCTCTGGTTGTTCAGTACAAAACCCATGTAACCCTGCATGGCATGTAGTGTCCTCCTCCCCTGGACTGTGAGTATATGTGACTAATAAACTGCTGCCACTTTCATCTGTCCAGTGTTGGGTGTTTTATGTTCAGCCATCCCTATAATCCTAAGGCAGGAATACTTTCCTCGTCGATGAGGTGAACAGAAGGCAGTTAAAACACAACTTATACTGATAGCTACCATTTATTGAGCATTTACCTGGTGCAGGCACTATGTAAAGCTGGAGGTTGGTCATGCTCTTTCCATTTTACAGTTTCTGAGAAATTAAGGTTTAAGGAAGAGCATGTTCAGATGACATAAATAGATATTTTCTTGAAGAAAAATTTGTGTATGCCTTTATCTATATGTTGTTTTCAGCAAAGTGGCTTGGAGTTCTGTACACCAGAAAAACATATTCTTAAATCTATTCCTGTGTGTGTGAACCCATTGTAAATAGGACCTTTTGATGAGGTTACTTCAGTTAATGTTTGACCCAACTGGATCAGAATGGGTCTTGATCCTATTATCAGAAGAAATAGAGAAAACCACAGAGAGGGAAACCACAAGGAGCAGCCAGAAGCTGGAAGCCAATGGAACCTGAAAGAGAAAGAAGACACCACCATGTGCCTTGCCATGAGTCGGAAAAGTCAAGGAACTCCAAAGATTGCCAGCCAACCAGAAAATACCGATCCTGGGAGGAAGCAAGCCTCCTAGTCTCTGAATCCTGAGCTGATAAATTCTTATTGTTAAGCCAACCCATTGTGTGCTCTTTGTTTTAGCATCTGAGAAGCTAAAACACTCAATTTCCTAAGTAATTCCCACTTCAATGTAAAATTCTGGTTTTGTGAGGAGAAAATGGTGAAAAAGAGAAAAAAAAAACAGGTAAAAATTTATACATGCTAGAAAAGGAATAAGACTTTTTTCAGAATCTTATTTTAGCTACTTACAGAAAACTTTTGTTGAAAAGCATTTTCCCCAATAAGGAGCAATTAAGAAAGGAGAAATAATAACCCAATAAGAACAGATAAACTATCGTGGGTAAATTTAATGTTCTGGGAATGCCCAGGAATGACTATGGTCTGTTAATTTCTGATGTGTATGGTAGGAACAAGTTCACAGAAATGTTGCGATATTAGGTTATTTTCTTGGGGTAGAGTAGGAACATGTTGGAAATTAAGTAGTCATCTTAGGCTAGTTGTCTTTTTCTTACTTCCTTGTTATGGTTTGTTTGAAATGTTTTTTTGTT
>PVKY010005893.1:0-16706 GCA_004027775.1 Bradypus variegatus
TGTCTCAGTGTCCACTTCTGGGGGAGCTCAAATTAAGAACTGCATACTGGAAGTGGGTCTTCAATTGTACCATTCACCAGTCAGTTGGCAACTAGGATCCTGTCCCGGTGGTAAGATACTGGAAACTACCCATGGCCTGTGATACCCATGGCATTACAATCACTGAGATGTTTGCTTCTTGAGGTCTTGGATGAAACTTGAGTGGAAGGTTTATGCCATAGCTCTAATACTTTAAAGATATTGAGGCAAAATTAATTATACACATTGTGGAGTTGGTTGAACTTTCTAAAAGGCAATAGATGACTTGAAAAAACAAATAGAGGAGCCAACTATCAATGCAGGGCATGATGAGACAGTCAGATCTTCATGGCAGCATTTCTTGTAAGAAATCTTATTTCTTGCAACTGGATAGCAGACTATGCTGAAGATTGGGCCCAGTTTTAGGCTACCAACGACAGAGTTTAATTTCACAGCTCCAGTAAGTTTGCTATGTGAAAATCAAGGCCTGAAAAGGAAGGAGGGGGACCCTGAGAAAAGAAATAAGGATGATACTTCTGATTATTCTTAGTCCTCTGGGTTAACAGAACAGGCCACTTCCCCACAGATAAAGAAGTACAGCCTTCCATTGCTCTAAACCATGCAAAAGCCCTCATCTGAGAAAGATTCCTCACAAGATTATATTTGTCCTTCTCAGGGTCTGCCCTCACCTCCTTTCATTGCTATCAGAGAAGTAGAAAATATGTTTAACTTATTAGAGGATTTATTGTTAGATTAGATTTTAGCATATTTGTGCCTTTTTCTGCGTACAATTAAAAGAACCCTGTGATAGCTAGGTTCATGTGTCAACTTGGCCAGGTGATGATGCCCCGGTGTCTGGTCAAGCAAGCACTGGCCTACCCATTACTGCAAGGACATTTGTGGCTGGTTAATAAACCAGAAGACTGGTTTATTAAATCATCAGTCAATTGGCTGCAGCTGTGACTGATTACATCCATGAAGGGTGTCTTCCACAATGAGAGAATTCAATCTGCTGGATTTAATCCAATCAGTTGAAGACTTTTACGTGAGACAGATAGAGGACCTTTACTTCTTTGGCTAGCCAGAAAAGTGTTTCCCAAGGAATTCATAAAACACCTTCATCAGAGTTGACAGTTCGCTGCCTGAGGAGTTCATCAAGCATTTCATTGGAGTTGCCAGTTTTCTGCCTGCCCTATGGAATTTGGACTTCTGCATCCCCACAGTTGCATGAGATACTTTTATAAAATCTCATATTTAGATATCTCTTGTTGATTCCATTTCCCAAGAGAACCCTAACCAATACAAACCCTTATACTTTTCAAGTATTTTGCATGAAGTCACTGGATTTTAAAATAGGTTATACTATAAAGATTTATACTTCTGTGTTCTATTTATTTAATGAAAGTAAAAAAGGAGCAAAGATAAATACAGTTTTAATTCATTTACTTTTCAAATATGATGGTGTAATCATGTAAAAATTTATAGGACCTTTCTATTTATTACAGAAAATTCTATTCGACATCATTGAACTCTAGACCAATATCTAGAATCAAGTTTCAGCATGGCCAAAACTGGGACTCATAATGGAAGCAAGTCCAAAGTGGCAGCCATGGGCCTTGAGCCACAGGGATCTATGGTGATTACTAATAATCCACAAATGTTCCAGAATCAAGGTAAATGGGCACCCAACAAAGATCCCACTTGACTTATATAACAAAAAGTATAAAAATAAAAATATAAGTCTCAAAACTCAATAGACTCATGTTAAGGTAAAGCAGATGTGAAAACGGATACATGACCATGATATCCACTTTTCCTGCCATATACTACATCACCTGGAAGCCACTAGACTGATAGAATGTTAGAATAGCCTCTGAAAGGCATAGTTAATGCAATGGCTTGGGGATAAACCCTGCAGAAGTGCAGTGCTGTTCTTCAAGATGCAGTATATACATTGAACCGATGGCCACTATATACTGCTGTGTCCCCAAGAAGTAGAACAGGAATCTTGTAACTAAGGATGGGAACAAGGGGAATAAAGACATCTGGTGATCCACTAAAGGAAAATGCACTTGCCCTTTTCACAAATTGTAAGTTCCGGTTGTTTCCATGGTGGGGAGACACTTCTACCATGGAACACAGCAAGGTCCCTCTAATCCCCAAGCTATACCTGCTGCCTGTTCATTTTGGGTGCTATATTGACAGGGTAGTTGGTTGACAGTTTCTATGTTGTCAGTGATAATTAACCCTAGTTATCATGAGGAGATTAATTGGGGTAGTAAAGAGTATATTTGGAACTCAGCGTATTCACTGGGGTACCTCTTGGTGCTTTCAGGTTGTCGATAAACGTTATCAGTTAATTGCAGCAACCATTGCCTCACAAGGACCCAGGAATAAGGAACTCGAATCTTTCAAGGGTAAAGGTAGGGTTACCTTATAAGACTAGCAACCTAGACCAGCAGAAGTGTTAACTGAGGGTGAGGGGAATCCGGATGGATGTGGAGGAAGAAGATGATAAGTATCAGTAGTAGCTTCAGGACCAACTGCAGCCATGATGGGGACTGTAGCTTGTTCCACTAATCTTTTTTGTTTTTTGTTTTTTTAGATCACCCACCCACATTGTTATGACCACCCACTACATTGGATAATCAGCAACAGTACAGAGTAAACCATATGGGGCACTAGTGGATCTGAGAGATGAAAGGCGTAGACTGTATCAGAAGCTGCTGATGCTCGGTCCATATCCCCCTACACTCTTTGTTCCTGAGTATGCCAATAGCTTCTTACTGCAAGCTCCTGTGATTTCGCCTGAGGGTTTTCGGTTGATGCAGTAGCGTGCCTGGCCCACACATGAGGCAGGATGGAATTGACAGAGAGTAAACCTACCACGCTAGAAACAGCCCTTAACAAAGATGTACAAAAGAAATTCCTCAGCTTCCTTCTCTCAAATGGACAACTGAAGCAATTCCACCTGTTCTCCCGGAGGTCTCCTGCAGGATGGAGCCCAGTTATCCACGGCAGTAACCTGCGCATTAATCTTTCTATTTGTTGGCTTCTCTCCCCTCCTCATCTTATGTCTCCATTCTACCACTAGTGCTTCTTGGCACCACCTTCCAAATAAACTACTTGCTTTCCACTTATAATCAGGGTCTGCTTTGATGGGAGACGGACCCAAACTAAGGAAATCATGAAAGTCTTTATGGGCAATGCTAAGGAGTTTAGATTAAACTTTGTAGACATTGAGGAGCCTTAGAAGGGTTTTGAGCTGGAGAGTGATGTGATCAGATTAACAATTCAAGTTGATCACTCTGGTATTGTGGGGAGTGGACTGAAGGATAACAGGACTGGAGGCGAGGAGCTATTAAATAGGTTAGGATAGAAATAATAGGCATGGAAAATAGGTGAAGAGCTGAACGGCTGCATGAAGATGTTGAACTGGATGATTTCTACTTTCACTTCTACTCAAAAGTTCTATGGTTTTAAGGCAAAATTCAAGACTCACTTCCTTCAGAACTTTTACCTTGGTGAACCCCATATCAAATTGACCACACCCTACCTCTCCTGCTTCTCAGTACTCCAATACGGATTATTTGACTATAGACTTATTTTTCTTTCCAGTTGATTTAGAAATGTCTATCCAGCCCCGCTGTTCTTGTTTACTAATGCTGCTGGAATGCAAAACAACAGAGATGGATTGGCTTTTATAAAAGGTGGTTTATTTGGTTACACAGTTACAGTCTTAAGGCCATAAAGTGTCCAAAGTAACACATCAGCAATCAGGTACCTTCACTGGAGGATGGCCAATGGTGTCCGGAAAACCTCTGTTAGCTGGGAAGGCACGTGGCTGGTGTCTGCTCCAAGTTCTGGTTTCAAAATGGCTTTCTCCCAGGACGTTCCTCTCTAGGCCACAGCTCCTCAAAAATGTCACTCTCAGTTCCTCTTGGGGTGTTTGTCCTCTCTTAGCTTCTCTGGAGCAAGAGTCTGCTTTCAACAGCCATCTTCAAACTATCTCTCATCTGTGGCTCCTGTGCTTTCTTCAAAGTGTCCCTCCTGACTGCAGCAAGCTCGCTCCTCCTGTCTGAGCTTGTATACTGCTCTAGTAAACTAATCAAGGCCCATGGTGAATGGGAGGGGCCACACCTCAGGGAAATTATCCAGTCAGAGTTACCACCCACAGTTGGGTGGGGCACATTTCCATGGAAACAACCTAAACAAAATGTTCCAACTTAATACTCACTAATATGCTTGCCCCCACAAGACTGCATCAAAGAACATGGCTTTTTCTGGGGGGCATAATATAAGTCTTTTGCCCTTAAAGTGATAGTAATAACTTCAACCAAGTAATAGCAAGAATTCCTTAGAGTACGATCTATCGTTATTGTTCCCATTCTTTAGGAGAGTGAATAAGGTTCAGAGATATTAGGTCATTTTCCCAAGAGCACTCAGCTAGTAAGATGATGAGTTGAGCTTTGAACTCAGGCACTCCGTCTCATTTACCCTCTACTGCTTCTCAAGGATTTTTTAAGGGAAATTCATATAACACTAACAATTTTAAAGTGAACAATTCAGTAGCACCTAGTACATTCACAACATTGTGCAACTACCACTTCTACCTACTTCCAAAATACTTTAATTACCCCAAAAGGAAACCTGTGCCCATTAAGCAGTTGTTTCCTTTTCCTCCCCACATCCCACAGTTCCTGGCAATCACCAAACTGTATTCCATCTCAATGGATTACCAATTCTTGCTATTTCATATACTAAATGGAATCATACATTTCCTTTTCTGTCTGGCTTCATTCATTTAGCATAATGTTGCAAAGTTCATCCACCTCATAGCATGTACCAGTATTTCATTTCTTCCTATGGCTGAATAATGTTCCATTGTATGTATATACCACAATTTGTTTATCCATTTATATACATTTAGGCTGTTTCCAAAACTTTTTTATTGTTAATAGTGCCGTTATGAACATGCATGTAGAAGCTTTTGTTTAAGTACCTGTTTTCAATTCTTTTGCATATATACCTAGCAGTGGAATTGCCAGGTCATAACATAATTCTATTTAACTTTCTGAGGAATCTCTCAAGGATTATTTTTAATCATGTTTTTATCTCCATGTAAACCTTGTTTTGTAACACGTGTCTGTATAAACTAATTACCTAAATTTATTCAGTAATAATGAGTTTGTTACTTGTTTTTTAATTAACTAAAGCTATAAAGAACTCCCAGCTATAAAGCTGGGTTAACCAGTGTGATAACTAGAATGTAATTTCTGTTAGAGCTGTTCGTTGAATGAATGAATAAATTAATGTGTGGATGAAAAAAAATACTTAGCTTGTATAATTCCAGCCAAAATTAAATACACTTAATGTTTAAGTTAGTTCCACAGTTTGGAGGTAGGTGATAAAATGTTAGCCTTTCCAAATGTCAAAAACAAACTCAAGGAGCCCCATCATCACCTTCTGGACTCTTAATTGCCCCAGCATTCCAAACAGGTAACTTCTAACCTTCTGTTTGCTATGGTTTTGTTTTCCTCTGTCTTGCTTTTTAATTTTTGTTCTATTGGAGAACCTCAAGTCTCTTTCTAAGGACAAGATAAATTCCTTGGGAATATTTGGGCCACAGTGATAAGAAATAGAGCACTCAGTCTCACTTGCACTAATAGTGATGACTGATTTTTCTGATTCCCTGCTTGTCCCCTACATCACACAGTGATCATTTAAAAATATAAATGAAATTGTATCAGTCTTCTCAATAAAACCCTCCTATGGCTGCCCATTTTATTTCAAATAAAATCTAAATTACTTGCCACAGTTTATCAAACTCTATAAGACCTGCTTTCCAAGTGAAATACTGGATATTTTTTCCCTTGAAAAACTGAATAACCTCCAGAAAATCCATGACATTTGATGGACCCTCCTAGCAAAAAGCCTCACTCACCAGCAGTCATCCAGCAATGGTGTCCACCACTCCAGAATTCCATTCCACATACACAGAACTTTCCACTGGCCTCTTAGAGGCTCACATTTGACCACAAATTGACAGTTAAAGATTAGTAGGCATTTTAGGAAAGCCTCCAACAGGAAAGAAATAGATTCCGACAGGCAAACAGAAAAAAAAGAAAAGAAAACTATGATAAATAGCCTTAGAATTAAGAAAAGATATGGACAGTTTTGCCTCCATCAAACTAGGAGAGGACAGTATGAAAAAGGAACAAATAGGAAAGAAGAAAGCACCCTTGGCAGTTAAAAATATATTAAATCAAACATTCAACAGGAGGTTTAGAAGAGAGAGACTCAAGGAACTCTCTAAGAAAGTAAACAAAAGATCAAAGAAAAAATAGAAAAGGAGAAGAAAACAGGAAATAAAACTAGATGGTCAATGCAAAATGATGTGCCACTAATGTGGATATGTGGGAGATTAAAAAAAAATAGAAATGATGAAATTATCAGAGAAAAAATATAAGGAAATTTCCTAGAATTGAATGTGAATCTCTAGGAAAAAAAGGATAGGGAAAAAATATAAGAAAGCAAAATCTTTATTTACTTCAATACAGGAAGTGTAAAGCTAATATCTAAAACTAACAAGTCAAGAAATAGCAGTAAAAGCATATTATTTAACAGTTGGAGATAAAAAACAAAATAAACAGCTGTGAGAGTTTAATTGGTGGGACTGGGGGACATGAAAGGTTATATAAGAGTAGGGCAAGGAATTGATGTTTTTCACCATGTATATATGCATATATATATATATATATATATTTTTTTTTTGGTATCTTAAAATATGCCCATGAGATATTTTCATTAAAAATTAAAATAAAGATACAGTTGGGAAAATGTTTTCTTTTTAAAAGACATTTTCCCAAAGCATGGTTTCTCTTCAAATAGTCTCTCCTGGGCCTACAGGCCCATCTGGCATCTTTAAGGGCTATTTTCCTCATGGTATTCCTTTGGAACTAATGTGGTTAACATATGTTGGGGTATTTTCCTGATGTTATTGTTATGGAGATGATTTGACGACCATGCTTCAGAAAAACCTGATATATTTGAAACAGTTCCTTGCAACTCCAAGCATTACTGGCCAGCCCAGGGCAATTTAAAGCAAAATACCAAGGAAGTGTGACTTGAACTGTTCTCTTTCTTTGTCTTCTCTGGAAACTTTGTGCCACTTAGTACCTACATTTCTTCTATCACCTAGAGAGACGACTGCATTCAACAAAGCAATTTTCCCAGGATTAGTAATTCATCAGGTACCCAAGAAATGCTTATGGAAAGGAGGAAGTAAGGAAAAGAATGAATGGGAAAGAAAGGAGGGATGGGGAAACAACCTACGTTTCTATCTGAGATGCTGTGAAATTAACAATGATGGGAGGATGGGGGAAGAGGGGAGTGTCTGTTTGTAAAAAACAAAAACAATGACCTATAAGTTGAAGCTGGATCTACACACAGAAAATAGTCTGAGTTGATTTTCACAAAAGATCTTTAATCTGTGTCTTTGAGCATTTAAGTGAATGTCCAGCAAAAGATGTAGTTAAAAACAATATAAGTTGTGATTCATGACCCCAAGTACTTTAAATCCTCTTGTGGGAGACAAATTTCACATACATGAAGCAAACAGAAAATAATTGTCTAGCTACTAAATAATGTCATATAGGCAGTGAAGGCAAAAGGAATTAGATGGGAAACAGGCCAAGATTAACAGAGAAAGAACCTTCAAGAAAGAGTTAGGGGCCGGGCGGGAAACTTTAATCCAGTGGCCTATGGGGTGCAGGGGTAGGTGGGCTTTCGGGGAGGGCCCCACGGCAAGTTCTGCCAATGAGGAGCGAAGTGGCAGGGCAGGTGCGAGTGCTCCCTGCGTGGCCGGCAGGTTAGGCAGCCCCCTCCGGAAGCTTCAGGAGGAAGGGCCTCAGGTGGCCCCTGGCATGCCCCATCCTTAAGCCGGGTGCGTGGCTGTTGGCCTTGGGAAGTCATCTGGGATTGGCTGCTTCACCCACTCCCAATGCCATCTCTGCACCAGGCCTGCCAATGGCAATTCCAAACCTTGATCCCTCCCTAAACACTCTGCCTTCTGCTTTGTCTCTGATGCTCACAATGGGTACTGAGGATCTAGGGGTAATGTGTAGGTTACCTGAAAGAATTTATACCCTACCTCCACCACCATACCCTCACCTACAGAGAAGTTACTGCAGAACCATTCTACCTGGTGCTTTACCTTATTTGGCTAACAGACCATCTCCTCACTATATCCACCTCAACTTTATAATGTTTTATGGTAGTAAAGCATTACCTATCACCAATAACCCTTCAGTGCTAGATCCCTATCAGTCCAATGGAACCGTTAGATTAGTACCAGGCATTTTTCAGAGGACCCTTACTCTGTGAACACATGTGGTGCCCTAAGTCTTCATCCCAGTGATCCAGTGAGTACAAAAGTCACTATGGGGAATGCTTCTAGGGTTAAGAGCCCAATCTCTACAGATGGGATGGCAGAGGTGCTTGCCATGGATGGTGTTGCAAGAGAGCATTCCCAGATTCCAAATGGCTCTGGATGTCATCAATCTCTGTCTGTGGATTCTGTGAGCAACAGCCTTGCAGCCAACACAGTAAGACATAGTGATGTGGTACCCATTCATGGGATTGGCCTGGAGATCCCTGAGGTCATGAAGACAGACCACATCATAAGTTGAGTCAATGGGATGTCTGATAGTGCCCTCTGTGACTCCATCCATGCCATAGCCACGAGCACCAACCCTGTGAGCATGGTACCCTCCACCTCACACAACCTAGAATCTGTTTCCCCCATGAAGTTGGCCCAGGAGGTTGCAATGGGGACAGGCCATGTAGATATGTCTTCAGTCTTTCTCTTGTATCACCTCCACTGTAATTGGAAGAGAAAAATGACAACCTTGTTTACAATTTGTGAGTGTGCTTGGCCTTTTTCTTTTGGAAATATGGGTAGAAAACTCCATCATTCCTAAAAAGTTTACCCACAAAGTCAGGCATTGATTAAAGGAGTATAAAAAGTAACTAGATGTTGGGAAAAAAAAAGAGGTAGACTTGAGTAATAAATAACACATGTATGCTACCTATACATAAAACACTTTCAATACATTCTTTTACATGATACTCATAACTAACTTGTAAGTAATTATTATTGTTGCCTCCATATTAATAAAGGAGACTTAGAGAAATTTAATAGCATGTCCCCATCACAAACTAGGACTGAGCTCAGGTTTAAACTGTCTGATTATAGACTTTTCATGTTTGTTCACATTGCATAGAGTTCTGAAGGATGGGTGTAACAGTGAAGGTGAAGAGAACAGAAGCCATTACAAGTGAGGAAAAACAAACTGAGCCAAGAGTCGTAACAGGAATTAGCATAATGTGCAGTAGAAACAGGGAACAAGAAGAGGCACAGCGGAGTCAGGTGGAGCAGGATTTGACTGAAAGGCAGCCTGGACTTGAGAACTTAAGGCTTTGGAATATAAATTATAGTTCTGCAACATACTGATAGTGTTGGAGAGGAGGAAAATTTCCCAGTCTCTGCTTCCTCATCTATAAAATGGGATAACTGCCTCCAAGATTTGTTATGAGGTTTTGATGACACAAGTTATAGTTTTAAAAGAGCACCTGTCATAAATTCTTCTCTTTTCCTAATTGGAGCAGAGCATTGCAGATAGTGGGAAATACTGGGAGATTGTGGGTCAGAAACACCTGCTCTAATTCATCAGTCAAAACAACCATCTGCACAAGCAGGGCTTTCTATTATTCATTGGATTCTGACAGGTTCTTCAGTTGTTTTATTTTGACCAGCTCAAGTCAGTCCAAACAATGTGTACAGCTCTAGGAAGAAGGGTGCGTTTGGCCTGCATATTTTGGCATCCTGGACCACAGAATCATCAGAGGGGAGGATGGAAAAGTACCCGGCAGTGCCTCCTGACTTCAGCATCCTGCTGGCGATATCCACCTCTTGCTGGCTCTGAGTCACCAACAGCGTGCCTTCCCCTCCCCTGCGGCCCTTCCGCCCATCAGGCCCCGCAGCTCTCCACCTAAGCTGAGTTCCCTCACTCTACCCCACACGTGTGCCCAAGGTGGAGGCAACCCTAATGAGGACCCACGATGCGGCTGCAGCAGGCATTTCATCCTCAGCCAGCAACATGAGCCCCTGCAGCAGACTCGCCTGCAGGGCCTGCCCAGGACCCACAGCCCGGCTGCCCCTCCCCTCCGTGCCTGGAGCCCTTCCAGAGGAAGTGGAACCTCGTGAACTCCAGGTAGACTCTTAGAACCTCACAGCACCATGGCTGCCTCCCTGGGGAGGAGGAATCTCTAGAAACTTGCCCTGCATTGACACAGTGAGAAACCTGAACGTAATGTGATACAATGAGCATCAGGAAGTTCACTGCAAATTCTCTCTCCTCAAAGTTGCTGATCCTCAACCTTATATCAAGGTTCTCCATAAGCTGCCTTTCCAGTCTATTTTTAAAAATGTCCCTTTGCTCTATCTAGCTCAGTGTTTATTATGAACTTGACTAATCAATTATAATAGTGCCTTGGAATTCTTGCTAGAAACACAAATTCCAAGATCTGTGGATTCAATAGATCAGGTGGGGCTCAAAGACTCTGAGTAAGAAGTACCTTAGGTGATTGTACTGATGAGGTGATGTGGGAACACAATGCTATCCCAGTGGTTTTCAGTGTTCAGGTGGGCAGTCCTAAGGCTCAGTTAAGGTGCTTCAATGGTCACTTTCAGGGAAGGGAGTAGCTGCAATAAGGGGAACTCAGAATCTCTGGTTGTCCTCCCTTCATCATACACACACACTCGCCCACACACACACTTCAAGTAGAGCAGCTTGGCTATTTTGATTTATGTTATATTTTGGAGTTCAGCATAACCTTTCATTTGAAGAGGAAAAAAAAAAAGAGTTTTACTATTAACCAAAGTTTGAATACCTACTGCTTGGCTAAACTGAACCCTAAACTATTCCCCAGACACTCCCTGAATCATCTTGCTACCAGTTTTGTACTCACAATGTTCTTTATATATGGACACTTCACCTACCTTTTCAACTGTTAAAATATTATCCACCCATGAAGGCTCAATTTCAACACCATCTCTTCCACAAAATCACGCCTGATATCCCTTGAATTAGATGTGATCTCTTCTGCTTTTGAATCCCAACTGAATTTAAGATCTTCTCTTACAACACCTGCTTTATTCTACATTGATTTCTAGACATGTATGAAAGGTCTTAGTTCCAATCTCTTCTGCATTCTGGGTTCTGTTTCAACCATCTTTGTATTCTGCTCTGCACTCCTAACCCAATGCCTCGTAGAGTGTGTTTCACAAATGAGTTGGTATTCAATGAGCATTCATTCAACTAAAGCTGGGGGTAAAACTTTTCACAAGGGCCCCATATCTTTGGGTTAAGATACCAAGTCTTGGGTAGGTGTGATTATCTTTTGATAACACACATATAGTAAACTGCTGTAAGTTACTTTAGTACAAGTTAGGGCTTAAAAAAAATCCTTTCCAATAAAACAATTAGTTTAATGTAGATTTCGGTAAAACAGAAAGAAAAGAGAAGTTCAAAGTGTAGGTATTTGGCTGAATGAGAAAAATCCAAGGCTTCTGGGAAAGAGAATGAGTACACAGAGTGCTAAGAGAGGGGGAAGAAAAAACAAAATACAATTTTATGTAACTTTCCAATTTTGCTTTATAGAGAAATTTAAAGCAGAGGAAGGAAAGTGGAGACTTTGATACTACAGTGTGCTAAAAAAGACCTCATTCAGTAGTCTCATTTATAGATCATAATTCAAAAGTCCCAATTGAAGCATTTATAATTTAAGGAAATTACTTGGTGCAACACAAATACAATATCAAGTAGGACTTCTATGTGATTTCATGATTATGGAAATTGCAGTATTTCTGAAATAGATATTAATCTTGAATTCTCAGATACCCTTTGTCTTCCCAAAATATGCCTGCCCATCAAAAGATTTCCCTGGGAAATTTCCTTTGCTAAATGAATGTTTAATTTTTCCTGTAAAAAAAATGGTGGAAATATTTTGTTCCATCTTAATAATCCAAGATAGTGGCTTCTCACCATTGAATCTAAGGAAATAATGAAGATTAATCCAAGAAAGGATGATATCATACATTAATTTGATAGTTTCTTCGTTATGGTTTTGTACACATTAAGCCCAGCCAATCACAATCTAGGAACTAGAACCATCAATCGGACATAGTTTGCCTTCCATATTTAAGAGACAAAGTCCTATGATAACAAAAGATATTGTCTTTTTTTTTCTGACATTTAAAAAAACTTTTTATTTTGACATACTTTCAATTTAAAAGACAGTTACAAAAATAATACAAATCCCCTACAGAAAACTCCTAATATCCCTTAATCCTCCCAGATATCCAGGGCCACTAATTTTAACATTTTGCAGCATTTGTTGTATCATTCCATCTATTTATCCATTTATCTGTCTATCTATCTGTCTTCTATCTATCCATCTGCCTATCTATTTATCAATCCATTTTCTGAACACTTGAGTGTTCATTTTTTCCTAATGTCCAAAAGATATTCTCTTAATATTCTTAGGTTAGCTTCCAAGGTATGTTTCATTATCAAGTTGTAATCATCCTAATCACTTTCACCTTTGGCAGCCACTTTTACTCTTCCTTGAACACTACTAGGGTAGGTTAGTCATCTTAAGGTCATCAATAATCACCATAAAACCTAATACACTGGAGTTGCTAGATAAAAATCTATTGAATGGATGAATGAGTCTTTATTAATCCAAAGAAATCTTGAAGCATAGCAAGGTCTTAATCATCCACTAGATTGAAACAGAAAAGAAGATGTGAATAATCATGAAACAAAGTAAACAAAGAAATAATCAGTAAATGCAATTGTCCAAAATCATCCACTCTTCAAGCATTCTGGTTAATTGAGATTATCTATTATGTTATTATAATAACTGAAACTCCAAAAGGCCTTCTAGTGTTGAGAACACTGTTTTACATCAATGTGCTTCAGAGGGGAGTATATTTTGGTTAATTGGTTAACAGTACTATTTTGCAGGTATCAACAAAATTCTCTATTTAGTCATTGAACGATTTCTATCAGGTTACCATGTCCCAGTGCTATTCTATTTTCATAAGTTTTCTTTCGTCACCAACAAATTTTTCATCCTTCTTAATATTTCCAATGGCATCACTTCACTCCACTAGCATAAAAAACAAGCAATCTAAAAATTACCCTCTGTTGTTTCCCACTCATCCACAGAGAATGAAGTTACCATTTATGGGCACTTGCTGTTGCCATGTTTTTCAGAAAGTTTGCCAAGCTGTTTTTAGCCCCCATACCCACGACACTTCTACAGGCATTTAGTATTTCTTTATCTCATGCTTTTCCAAGGCAATACCTCCGCCTCCCCATTGAATCATGCGGCTGTCTCTTAATCAAATGATATTTTTTGAAGTGTTTCCTCACTGGAGCCCACAAGGTTGTTTCTCATATTTTACCCGACACCTGCTTTGTACACTAACCTAAGGAGGACTACTTACGTGTTTTATTGTCCTTTTTGGAACAGAAATATGATATTTCTCATTTCCCCATTCTCCACAATCTGGCCCAACAGTTGAAAGTATCTAAAAATATCAACTAATACTTCGTTATTTTCTTACTCCCCAGAAAGTGATGTATTTTCTCTGCTTGTATCTGGTGTTCCATAAAAGATTTGCCAGACTCAAAACTGTGTGGTACAGTGAAAACAGCTTGAAAAATTAGCAGTAGAAAGAGACAAGTTCAAATCCCACTTTTATTATCCATTTAACTTTGGATACAAGGACCTCTGAACCTCAATTTTCTCATCTGCAAAATGAAGATACAAGGAGTGACCAAATAAAGTTGGGGTGGGGGATTAAATGAGATAGTGTGCTAGAGGTCACATATCTAACATATTGTGTGACACATAAGAGGGAATCAACAGTGTTTCCAATTATAGAAATGTCATAATCAACCATGGCAAGATGGTAGAACAGGTGCCTGTGCAAAGGAGAGCTGGAATAGCTGTTCACAGACCATTGCAATTTAGGGATGAAATAAAAATAAATTATCGTTGTAAGATTAGCAATAGAATTCTTCTTAAGGAGGGATTTTTTTAAGAAAAAAAAAAAACCTCAATAAGACTTTTAGGGGTAGAAGATGAAACCCATCATAGAATGGTAGAGAGTAATTTTTTAAAAGTGGCTCAACCACTCAACAAGATGAAGAAACTGGAATTTGGGGTGGAGAAAAGCAGAGAATAGAAAAGGTGAAGAGGGAAGAATGGAGACAGTGGAGTATCAGTGTGGGAAAGTAGAGCCTAATCAAGTTAGTCAATATGGTCACGGGACTTTTCAAAGAAGAGTCATCACCTTTAGGTTCTTTTTATTTGGTGATTTAAGCTCCCTCCATCTCCTCAAACCTTCTGTTCAGCTTAACACCCACACAAGTTACTGAAGGAGTGCTTTGTTACTTGGGTTTAGTTGTGGTGTGTGTGTATGGAGTGGGTGTAGGGGATTGGTTGTGGACAGTGAGAAATGGAACTAGAATTTTCCTCTGTACTAACAGTGAAATGGTGAAATAATCCATTTGTGAGTACAAGGACTATCCAGTTCGGAGAGGTCTGTGAGAATATAAACACTGTGGGAGTTTGCAGCAATTTGGGGTAAAGTAATGGACTTCTCACAGGACAGGACAATGGGGCTCTGCCACTGTTATCTAGACCAGAGGCTGGCAAACATTTTCTGAAAAGGGCCAGATAGTAAATTTTTTAGGGTCTTTGATACACATGGTCTCTGGCACAACTACTCAACTCTGCCATTTAGTGGGAAAGCAGCCATAGAGAATATGCAAATGGATGAGTGAGGTTGTGTGCTGATAAAACTTTATTTACAAAAATTGGTAGCTGGCCAGATTTGGTCCATAGACCATAGACAGTAGTTTTCCAATCCCTAATCTAGACCAGGGGTCAGCCAACTGCTATCCACCAACCAAATCCAGCCAGCTGCCTGTATTTTTACAGCTTCACAAACCTAAGTACAGATTTTACATTTTTAAATTGTTACATTTGGGTTATTATATAAGATCTTACAAAATATCCTCTATTTTTCTTCTTGTCTTTCAGAGCCTTAATTATTTACTCTCTGGCCCTTTACGAAAAAGCGTTCCAACTCCATCTTGTCTGTAAGGCCCAGCTGAAACCTGAGTTCCATGAACATTGGGTCAGAATGTCTTTCCTCTATGTTAAAGTCTCAACTTGGCATTTGGAAGGAAAATGTAGAGAGAAATTTCTGGTGAATGATTGAATTTCTCCAAAAATGCATCTTCTGCACCTCAGTAAATTCTACCACAAAATATATAGTTACTGCAGCAAGTAACCTGGGAGCTTCATTAACTTTCTCTCTCTTTCAACTCCTCATCCAAGCTATCAGCAAGGCTTGTGAATGTGAAATTGAAAATTTCTACCCTAATCCAAGTTCCTGAAATTATCATTGACATTACCCTAGTCCAGGCTATCATCACCTTTCACCTACATAACTACCACAGCTTGCTCTCTAACTACTCCCTCCATCTCTCCTCTGTTCTTCCCAGCCCTACTGTCATCTATTCCATATAGAAGTCAGAGTGATTAAAAAAACACTAAGTTCCATGTTTATGTAAAGTCCTCCTTTTGTTCCCCTAAAACCCAAACTTCTTACCATAGTCTGCAAAGTCCTGGAAGATCTGGCCCCACCCTGCATCTCAAACATGAGCTCATATGATCTGAGCCTACTTCACTCTGGTCCCATCTACTCTGTTTTCTGTCAGTCCCTGAGACAGGGCCAGAGCCTCTTAAAACAGCCTTTTGGCTTGCTTTTCCCTCTACCTGGAGTAATTTTTCCTTGACTCTTCACATTGATGCCAGGTTTTCATCAGTCTTAACTTAAATATCATCTCATCAGAGAGGGCTGTCTTCCATCGGAACACCCTGTTTAATCCTGCATGATGAGTTTATCCATTTGTCAACCCCAGGCACATAGTACACCTGGTTCAATGCTTGACACATAGTAGGCACTCAATAAATGCATGCTGTGTAAATGTTAGAATGCAGTGCAGTTCATAGCAATAATCACAAATTGCACTGTAATTTGGCACTTTACAAAACCTTTTCAGATGGATTAATCATTTAATGCCCATGGATAGCCTGTGAGGTCAGTATTTTATGCTTATTTTTTAAACAAGGTAATGAACCTCACAGAGGTTGAGTAAATTATGTGAGATCACACAGAAATTAAAGGAAAAATCCAGACCTAGGAATAATTTCCTCTTAGTTTAAATCCACTTCTCTTTCCAGTTCAACCTGGTGAACACCTACTATGAGCCAGACACCATTCATGTTCAGTGGCCTCAGAAATAGTCCTGCAAGGTATCTTTAGCAGTACTCAGCCTTGTAGAAAAGACAAAAATAACTCTGGTAACTGGCAGGATGTGATAAAGGCACTAATAGAGATACAAAGAATTTTGTGAGATAGAGATTTTGGGTCCAGAGTCATCAGGGTAAGTTTTCCAGGGGAGCGGATAAAGGCAATATTTTGAAGATGATCATTCTCAAAGTAGTATAAAAGAGTATTTTATCAGTAAGGTTTCTGCTAT
>PVKY010005894.1:0-16701 GCA_004027775.1 Bradypus variegatus
TCGCCTGCTTCCCGCTGTCTGCATCTGTCTGTGCTGATACATCTGGGGCCATTCTGGGGGAAAAAGTGGAGCACTGGGAGAGCTGGCACCTTCTTTCTGACCTCCTGTATAAACTATTGCAGCAAGCTAATAAAGACTTAATTGTCACTTTTATTTTGAGTTGTTGTCCTAATTGGCTCCCTTGACAACTGGCAGTTCTCAAAATGCACCACATTTTCCACCTGCACAACTGTTCCCTGGCATGATTATCCACCAGGAGGACTTTCCCTACCTCCTTTTTCAGGCCCCAGTATCCAGGAAAAATGCAAATAGAATAACCTAAACATTCACTGAGTACTTACTGTGAGCCAGGCACTGTGCTATGAATGTAATGTGTCCTGCCTCCTCTTTTCCTTCTGACAACCTATTTTTTTCTCTATTTTACTCAGGGAGGTTAAGCAACTTGCCCAAGGTCACACAACTGGGGATTTATATCCAGGGCTGTCTGTCCAGAGACCCTTAGTTCACTTTATCATATTGGCAGCACTAGCTGCATCCCACTATTTGTCCCAAGTAAAATATTTCTATGATAGAAAGAAAAGCACACAGGATCAGGCTGGGTCTTAAAAGCTGTCTCATTCGGTGCAGAGATTCTCCTTCCAGGGACCCTAAGTGGTGGCTACCTGGTCAGGAGACTCACCGTCTGTCCAGGCAGCCATTGTTGGATCTCTGAGGGTAAGAAAGGCTCCCTCTGTCAGAGTGAATAGAAACCTGCTTTCTTATAGCTGCCACTCATTGGCATTAGCACTGTCCTCTAGCAGACCACAGAATGAGCCTACTTTCTCTGTTCAACAGATGGTTCATTGGGTTGGACCATTGGGTTGGTGAAGGAACCTGCGTTTCTTGTTGGCTTCTCTACATCAAGCTGTTTAGGCCCAGTTCCTTTAATCTACCTAAATCTGGCCCAGCTCCAGCCCCTATCCTGTCTAGTCCCCTCTATTCTTGACATACTCAATTTGTTAATATTCCCCCTGATCTGTGTCTCCCAGAATTTAATACAAAGCTTTAGAGAAGTGGGGAGCACAGGGGTTTCTCCCCTCCCATGAACTGAGTACTCTACTCTTATTAGTTCAGCCCCAAATAGCTTCAGGTAGTTTAGCACACTATTATTGGTCATTGAACTTGTGGCCAACTAAGAAAATGTTTATATTTGTAATTTACAATATGAATGTCTCAATAGCCCTGGGGGGTGGTGGTAAGTAACCCCGAAACTTTTACTCTTCTTTTAACATACCCTGATTTTCACATATTCTTTCCTCTCTTGTCTTTATCACCCTATTGAATTTGGTCCCTAAGAAATGCCTGCCTCAGACAAGGGTGCACCCCCCTTACATGCCAAGGAGCCCATCCTTGCTCTGTCCCTTTCCTTCTTGGGGACTCAGAATCTTCACCCAGAAATGAAAGGTCTGGGCTAGATGCATCTATAAAGTTACTGACAAATACGTCTCCTCCACTTGAACTCCTGCCCCATTTGCAGCATACGCACCCAACAATTCAGTGCTGGTACATCTTCTCCCAAGGGATTAGCTCTGTTTTCTTGAGGTTTAGGCTTATCTCCTCCAAAGAGATGGAAAGTTCCCTAAGGGCCAAGGCCCACTCTGTACTTCTCATAACCCACAGCCTCTAGTGCGGTGCTGAACATACAGCTCATGATCAGTGAAAATTCCATAATGGAATAAATGATGGTTTTCTGTGGGATAGGAAAAGAGTTGATGTTAAGCCTTGGTTTTGTTCACTGCTATGTCACCAGCACCTAGAACAGTGTCTGGCATGTAGGAAGTGCTCAAAAAAATATTTGTTGGGTGAATGAATGAATAAATGCATCCATAAGAAAAGCAATAATAGAATTTGGTGGCTAGAAACACTAAAGCATTTGTGGGACCCTGGAAAAAGCCTTTGTTGCCTCCAATATGTGACTTGAGTGAAAAGCACGTAGAGGAATCCAAAGCCTTCCACTCTCTTCTCCCTAAGATTCCCAAGGGCAGAATGTAAGTAGTAAAGCCTCTCTGGGGGACAATTTAGCTGAATATTTAAAGCCTTGCAAATATGTATTACCAACTATTCCTGTCTAAGAACTCTTTCCCTAGAGAAATAGAGCAGAGGGAGGTGCAAGGTGGATAAACAAGGACTCTTATTGCAACATTATTTATAGCATAGAAAAATTGGAAACAACTTTAATGTATAATAATAAAGTACTGGTCAAGCAAATTCAGGAGTATTCATCAAATGGAATGCCATATAGTTATTACACATCATGCAATAGAAGTACATTATTGACATGGGATAAATGTTTGCTATGTAGTGCTTAGTGAGGAAAGAAGACAAAATATATGTGTTTCTTTAGTGGTAAGAAAGAGATATTTATATGTGCATATACATGCATATTTATGTGTGTCTACATGTATATACACATACACTTATATTCATAGAAATATATGGGAAAGATAAAAAAGAAATGATTTCAGTATGGGAGAATTAAAGTCTGCTTTTTACTGTTTTCCGCTTCTGTGCTTTTCTAAATTTTTTAAGTTTTTTTTTTTTTTAAGTTTGTATTCCTTTTGTGTTCAGGGAAAAATTAATTTTATTTCTTTAAATGACATTATATGGCAACATTGCTATCCAAGTTTATATAGACAACAATATTGGTGTATACGCTAATGGCATGATGACAAATATTCTCCCGGACAGCAAGAAATCAACAAGTCACACAATCCTCCTATTTGAGAGAAGTGTAGGTTTATTCTGGGCATGCTTAATAATTGAAGAAGTGTGAGTCTGAAAGATATATCAATTATATTTAAGGAGTGAAGTTGTCCACCATGGAATAGAGATGTTGGAAGGGATGGGTAAGACAATTGAGCCCGTTTTTAATGGTGGGGGGTGCCGGGGGTGGGAGTGGGGCAGGCTCAGCTGAAAGGGGAAGGCCTAGGAGGGAGGAGGAGAGGAAGAACAGAAGCCAAGAGGAGTCAGACATATCATTAAACTCTGACTGTGGGTGCCCCACTCTGTGGTAGGTGCTTGTCAGACATGAGAGAAGCAAAAGGCTAGTTTATAGTCTAATTAGAAAGACAAGCCTAGCATTTATAAAACCATTAAAGACAAATGCTAGACTGGATTCTTTATAATTAGTGCTAAATAGTAAGATTCACATGAGTGTTCTGGCAGCAGATAAGATACTTTTGATTGATATGTATGTGTGTGTGTGTGATTTTTTAACAGAATTTCATTAGGCTAAAGATAAGCAAGGATTAAATACTGGAAATTACTAATTCTGGAGTCTGTATCATTTTATATGTAACCTCTTGGTAAGGATGTTCCAAGAGATAAGTGTCTTGGGCAGGAGAGATGTGTGTGTACTTAAGGGTGTAAGCTCAGCAGACAAAGGGGTTGAGGCTCTTTCTCCCGGGGATGCCTTGAAGGACAGAAAGACCTTGAGGCTTAGGGACAGAAGGTGCAGAGGCTGAGAGATGCACGGAGATTTCCTGTAGAAGGGAGGGAAGGAAAATAGAGTTAGGAGACTGGTTGTGACATAAATGGATACTTGAAGGTAAGGGCATAAGGCTGGAAGCTGCCGCAATGTCTGGGGGCCTTGGACCTGGTGTGGGGGCTAGGAAGCTCACGCTGTTTCAGTGTCCCTCCCTGTCTCACTGTCCATACCTTAAACCTGTCCCAATAGTAAAACTGTCATTTTCTCAGAAAGTAGAGGGTGTAAATTTAGTTTGTTTTTTCCCCTGCTATCAAAGTAATACCTGCCTATGGGATAATTTAGCAAATACAGAATGAGTTCAAAAAATAAAAATCACCTATAATGCCCCCTCAGTTAGAGTTGCCAGATTTAGTAAATAAGTTTATCTGAACTTCAAAATTAATTGGGTGTCCTGTATGGTATCTGGCAACTCCACCTCCAGAGCCACCTCTGAATCCCCTTCAGCCTTACTTCTCATCTGCTCAAACCAAATTTATCTGAACTTTCTCAAAAGTTGTGGGCTTGTCAGTGCCACTGCGGCTCTCACAACCACCATCTCTCATCCAGTCTCCCTAGGGTTCTCAGCAGCATCTCCCATTTCCTGGGGGGTGGGGGCTGGATTTTTCCTGGGCACTGCCCCCTGCAAGCAGCCCGAGAGCAGCCTGGGGGTGTTTGCAACAGCCCCCAGCAGGTGCCTGCTTCCAGACCCTCTGGACCCCACGGCTCAAGGCCAGGCCAACACCACCACCCTGGAAAGCAACCCCAGCCCCCGCCCCCAGGCCAGACACCTGACCCAGTTCATCCTGGCCAGGCCAGCCCTGTGGTCCGACCGGTTCCCAATCCCACGACTTTCAACATCACCAGCTCCACGAGGCAAAAGCCACGGGGACACCAAGAGGAGCCAGACCGAGCCAGGGGTCAGCACCACACGCTGGGTAGTCTGTCCCTTCCCTTAGGAATGCCCTCCTCATCTCCCTCCTCCCTGGCAGCCGGGAAGGTAATCTTGACGTCAGGCTAAATGTCACTTTGTCAGCCTCCTCCATATCCCTAAACCCAGGCCCCTCTGGGCCCTCCTGCCCCAAACCCCCACAGAAATGCAGGGCCCCAGCCCTCTAATCTCTCCCTGACAAGGAGCCAAGGCTGTCCAGGCTTAGTGGCCCATTCCTGTGGCTGGGTGGGGGTAGGCTGGGGGAGGGAGCAGAGGAAGGCAGATAAGGCCTGGTGATTTTCTCCCTTCTCTTTCTTTGCAGAGGAGGCAAGGTCTATTTATTTTGCCTTTAACAAAGAGTATTTGGGGCCCTCTAATTCCTTGCACACTCCTGCCTAGAACCTCTGTGTTTTGCATATAACCACAGGGTTTTGCACCTCCATATATTATAAAAAGTGTTTTTTTTTTAAATGAATGTGCTCCAGGAAAATTTATTTCAGAATATGATTTCCTTTCCAATTTTAGAAGTGACAGGAAAACACTGCTCAAAATCAAGTTAATCAAGTTAATCAATAGGGTTAGAAAATAAAAAAATAAAAAAATAGGATTACTGAAGTAATCCTTGTCAATTCTGCTTTCAAGTGTTTAGCAAACCCAAAGATATCTTCTCACTGAACTATGAGGATACTCACTAAAATAATTATCTGATTTCACAGGAAAATGCGATTAACCTCAGTCCCAAATTCAACTCTGTAGATACTGGGTGGGTGATAAATATGATGAATATTCCTATACCTACTCCCTTCATCCACCTTAATCTCTTCCCCTCCCCCCACCCCCCACCTCTGTCCCCACTTCATTTGACTATTGAAATGGAAAAGTCAAACCATCCTGCTGCTGCTCACCCACCAATCCTAAACCAGAGGCCCATCTGCCTGGGAACCCCAGGCTGCTAGGACGGGGTTAATCCACGAGAAGGGAGAGCAAATTAGCCCCAATATTGAGTTCACTTGCTCCGGATGCATTAAGAGTTTAGCTCCAGCTGCCAAAAACAAAACTAAAATAAGCCAAAGAGCAAAGAGTTTGGTACAAATTATTTCTTTTTATGATCTCTTTTGTTTATTTCTTTGTTGTTTTTTAATTTCTAACAGCCTTATTGAGATATAACTCAAATGCTATATAATTCACCCCTTTGATGTACACAATTTAGTGGTTTTTCATATATTCACACGTGTGGGCAATCATCACCACCATCAATTTTAGAATGTTTTCATTGGATCAAAAAGAAACCCCTGTACCCTTTAGCTCTCATCCCCCAGCCTTAAGCAACCACTAAACTATTTTCTATCTCTATAGATAGAAATAAAGGAGTCATAAAATATGTGTTTTTTTGTGTCTTTTGTGCCTGGCTTCTTTCACTTAGCATAACGTTGTCAAGGTTCATCCGTGTGGTAAGATACATTAGAACTTCATTCTTTTCATGGCAGAATAATATTCCATTATATGAATATACCATATTTTGTTTATCCATTCATTTTCCATTCATCACTTGATGGATGTTTGGGATATTTCAACCTTTTGGCTATTATGAATAATACTGTTATAAACGTTTGGTGTATAGCTTTTTCTGTGGACATATGTTTTCATTTCTCTTGGTTATATACCAAGAAGTTTAACTGCTGGGTCATGTGGTTATCTCTACGTTTAACTTTCTGAGGAACTGCCAGGCTGTTTTCCCAGGCGGTAGGACCATTTTACATTCCCACTACCAGTGCATGAAGCGTCCAGTTTCTCCACACCTTTGCCAATACTTGCTATCTCACTTTTTGATTCTAGCCATTCTAGTAGGTATGAAGTGGTATCTCATTGTGGTTTTGATATGCATTTTCCTGATGACTAATGACATCAAGCATCTTTTCATGTGTTTCTTACCTGTTTGTATATCTTCCTTGGAGAAATATCTGCTCAGATCCTTTGCCCATATTTGTCATTTGTCTTTTTATCATTGAGTTATAAGAGTTCCTTATGCATTCTGGTTACAAATCCCTTATCAGATATATGATTTGCAAATATTTACTCCCATTCTGTGGGTTGTCTTTTCATTTTCTTGATGGTGTCTTTCAAAACACTGAAGTTTTAAATTTTGATGAAGTCCAATTTATGTATTTTTTCTTTTGTTGTTCATGCTTTTGGTGTCATATCTAAGAATCCTTTGCCAAATCCAAGGTCATGAAGACTTAACCCTGTTTTTTTCTAAGGCTTTAATAATTTTTAAAATCTTTCATTTAGGCTTTGATCTATTTTGAGTTAATTTTTGTAAATGGTGTGAGGTAAAGATCCAATTTAATTCATGCCCTTGTAGCTATCCAGTTGTACTAGCAACATTCGTTGAAAAGATTATTATTTCCCCATTGAATAGTTTTGGAACCCCCGTAGAAAATCACTTGACTATAGATGTGTGGGTTCATTTCTGGGCTCTCGATTCTATTCCTACAATCTATAAGTCTATCCTTGTGGCAGCACCACACTATCTTAATTACTATTGCTTTGTTTTACATTTTGATATTGTTAAGGGTGAATCCTCCTACTTTGTTCATTTTCAGTATTATTTTAGCCATTCTGGGTCCCTTACAATTCCATATGGATTTTAGAATCAGCTTATCAATTTTACAACAAAGTCAGCTGGGATTATCATGGGGATTGTGTTGAATCTTGAGATAAGTTTGGGGAGTGTTGCCACCTTAAAAATATTGTCTTCTGATCTGTGAACATGGGATTTTTTCTAATTATTTAGATTTTTACAAATTTATTTCAATATAATTGTTTTAGTTTCCTAGGCTGCTCAAGTAAATACCAACGGGTGACTTAAACAATGGAAATTTATTAACCGACAGTTTTGAAGCCAAATGAAAGTCCAAATTAAGGTGTCATCAATGCGATGCTTTCTTCCTGGAAACGGTGGCATCCTGGGGCTGGCTGCAGTGATCCTAGGGTCCTCAGCTTGTCACATGGTTAGGCACATGGAAGCATCTCCTGGTTTCTCTTTTCTCCTCTGAGTTCAGCTTCTTGCCTCTTGTGGTTCTCTCCCTACTTACAATGGGTTCACATCCACAGGAATGGATTAAATTTAAGAACCTGGTTTTCCTGGGTACATACAGCTCCAAGCCACCACAATAATGTTTTGTAATTTTCGGGTTATAGGTTTTGCACCTTTGTTAAATTTATTCCTAGGTGTTTTATTCTTCTTTATGTTATTGTAAATGGGATTGTTTTCTTAAATTCATTTTTGGATTGTTCATTGCACGTATATAGAAATACAATTGAAATCCTGAAACCTTGCTGCTGAACTTGTTTACCAGTTCTGTTAGTTTTTTTAGTGGACTGCTTAGGATTTTCTATGTATAAGATCATGTCATCTGCAAATAGTGATAGTTTTACTTCTTCCTTTCCAATCTAAATGCCTTTTTTTTTTCTTTTTCTTGCCTAATAGCACTGGCTAGAAATTCCTACAATGTTGTATAGAAGTGGTGAGAGTGAACAAACTTGCCTTATTCCTGATTTATACCATATATAAAAATCAATTCAAAATGGATCAAAGACCAAAATAAGAACCAGATCTATAAAACTAGAAGAAAACATAGGGAGGCATTTTCAGGACCCTGTTTTAGGTGATGGTTTCTTAAACTGTATACCCAAAGCACAAGCAACAAAAGAAAAAATAGATAAAGTGGACCTCATCAAGATTTAAAACTTTTGTGTATCAAAAGATTTTGTCATGGAAGTAAAAAGTCACCCTACTCAATGGGTGAAATCGGAAACCACATATCCAATAAGGGCTTAATATCTAGAGTATATAAAGAAATCCTACAACTCAATAATAAAAAGCAATAACCCAACTAAAAATGGGCAAAAGACTTGAACTGACATTTCTCCAAAGAAGATATACAAATGGCCAAAAAGCATGTGAAAAGATGTTCAATATCATTAGCAATTAGGGAAATGCAAATCAAACGACAATGAGATACTACTATTAAATAAATGGCTACTATAAATAGTAGTATGGCTATTATTAAAAAAGAAAATTACAAGGGTTGGAGAGGATGTGGAGAAATAGGAACACTCATTCATTGTTGGTCAAAATGAAAAATGATGCAGCCACAGTGGAAAATGCTTTGGTGGATCCTTAGAAAGGTAACTATAGAATTATCAAATGACCTAGTAATCTCTCTACTAGGTATACACCCAAAATAATTGAAAACAGGGACTCAAACAGATATTTGCACACTGATGTTTATAGTGGCATTATTCACAATTGCCAAAAGATGGAACCAACCTAAGTATCCATCAACCAAGGAATGAATAAATAAAATGTTGTATATACACACATGGAATATTATTCAGCCATAAAAAGGAATGAAATTCTAACACATGTGACAACATGGATGAACCTTGAAGACTTCATGTTGAGTGAAACAAGCCAGACACAAAAGGACAAATATTGTATGATCTCACTGATATGAAATACTTTGAGCAAGCAAATTCAGAGTCAGAAACTAGAATATTGGTTATCAGGGGCTAGGGTGGGGGTAGAATTGGGAATTAATACTTAAATTGTACAGAGTTTCTTTTTGGGTTGATGGAAAAGTTTTGGATGGTGGTGATGGTGGCACAACATTGTGGATGTAACTCACAGCACTGAATTACATATTTGAATGTGGTTAAAAAATGAAATTTTAGGCTGTATATATGTTACTAGAATAAAATTTTTTTAAAAAATCCATAGGACTGCACAACACTAACAGTGAACCCTATTGTAAATGACAGGCTATAGTTAATATTACAATTATAAAAATCTTCTTTCATGAATTGTAGCAAATGAACCACACAAAGCTAGGTGTTAATAATAGGGTGGTATATAGGAACTGTATTTTATGCATAATTTTTCTGTAAACCTACAACTTCTCTAATTAAAAAAAAGGAAAAGAAAAAAAGCTACTTTTCTTATTTTGGCAATCACCTGGTTACTGCAATTCTGTTTTCCAGAGTTCTGTGGAAGATGGCTCTGCCAGTTTTTGCTTGTTGTTCAAAGATTCTATCATCTGGGTTGACCAGAACCTGCCACCAGAAACCCCTTTTAACTGTTTGCAGGTCTCCTTAGAACTCTGGTTGTCAAACTAATATGGATTGCTACCCTCATGCCCAGACACATTGACTGGAAAGTAAAGTAGGGCTTTGAGTCTTATAGAGAAAGGTGAGCAATGTCCCTTCACTCCTTCATTGATTTTTTGAGGTTTCCAAGTAGAAATAAATATGAGCGTGCTTGAGGACACGGGAGGAGGCAAAGGTTAGGCGAACCAACGCTGCCCAAGGCCAAGCCACACATGATCCTTGATGAACATAGGACAGTGAAGGGCCCTGCATGCTCAGGCTCCCCTGTCCTCTCTCTCTGCAGCACCCTTGCTGCAAGAACCTTTGAGGGAAGCCCTGGGACCAGATGCTGCTTTCTTGTGTTATTTCCAATGCCCCACCTCCAGGCTGGGGACTGACTAGGCACAGGTTATTTAATTTTCTGGTCCTCAGCTGACTGTGTTAAGTAGAGAAGAGAAATATTTTATAATTGAAGGTGGGGGCTCGTGGAAGGAATGAGTTATGTTGGCCCTCAAGAGGGAAGAGAGGGAACAGGTGTTGGCATGCAAAGGAAATTCATGACATGTTCTTGAGGGGATCTGACCACTCTGGTCATCTCAATAAAATGCCTCCCTGGCTCCCATCACTAAAGGATAAAGTTCCAGCATCCTGGACCCCCTACGATCTCATTCTGCACTGCCAGTCCAGACACATCTCTGCTTTACACTCAGGCAATATGTGAACTTCTTGTAGCTCTGCTCACAGGACATGCTGTTTCACGCCCAAATCTGGATTTGGGGCTTCCCCTTGCAAGAAGTCAGCCAATCTGGCAGTACAGGCCTGCATTTCTGAGTGCTAACAATAGGCTGGAGCCCACAACTCCTGCGTGGTCCAGACAGGGCCTGCATTTCCCATACACCACAAACCCCTGCTCAGCAAGCTCTGCAGAACATGTCCACCCAGCCCAGATTCCTCTTGGGTCAATTGCCCAGACCCTGAAGACCTTTGGGTTTGAGGCCACTGACCTAAGGCCATGCCAGGCCCACAGACCAAACTTAATACCCATACAGGCTAAAATGAGAGTTAGCCCCTCACCAAGAGACAAGCCAAGGCTTTCACCCCTGGTCACCTGCCTCAGAAACCAGGAGCACAGTGTTCCCACTGGATGGTGATGACAATCTTCTGGAAACTCCAGGCCTGGAGCAGGAGCATCTTCCTAGGCCACCTATTCCTCAGTCTGTCACTCCTTTCCCTCCCTGAGCAGTCCTTAGCTGCACACCAAAGTTAATCCCATAACTGACCTCAAATGCAGGGGTCGTGTTGCATTTCCATTAGTCCTTCCTCTCCTCTTCATCATCATCCAGGGTGAAGGCAGCTGAGTGCCTATTACTGATGAGTTATCATAGACCAGCTAAGCATTGGCCCTTTGAAGCAATTTACTCCAGGTTGCCTTTTTCCTCCCTCTCTGCTACTTCCTGACTCCTCCACCTGTTCCTTTTAATTCTGACATTTAATTGAAGGCTGGAGAGGTATCGTTTGAATGACTCTGAAGAAGGTGCCAGCTCTTGAAACAATCTGCGTCATTCCTCTTGGAGGGCAACAGCCCTGTGGCTACGACGGACAGGTTCAACTCCCTGGAATCCACCCAGCACTGCCCTCAGGTGCTTTGAGCCCTGCAACTTTAGGGGAGCTGTTCTCAAACTTGAGTGGGCATGGGAAACACCTGGAGGGCTTGTGAAAACGCAGATCCCTGGGCCCCATCCCCAGAGCCTTTGATTCAGCCGGTCCGGGGTGAGGTCCTAGAATTGGCCTTTCTAGTGTGCCCCCAGGTGACATGCTGCTGCTTGTCCAGGCATCAGATTTTAAAAACCACTGATCTCCTTGTCCTCCTGGGAAGCTGGAGGCTGAGAGAGTCATCTGCAGAGACCTCCCCCCTTCTGGAGTGGAGGCCTTTCCTGCAGATTAAGGTCCTTGGCTCCTGCTAATTTATTATGAAGGAACCCCTTTCTCCTCCCCTCTCATTTTTCTCTCTTGCCCACCTTGTTTTCTTTCTTGCCACACTATGGCTTTGTATTTCTGTCTCGGGGCCTCTCCCACCCCCTCCGCACACACACTTCCCCGGCAATGTGTTGGCATTGGATTTGTAGAATAAACTCACAGCCATCTGGGGATGCTGGGCCAACCTGACTGACATATGCTAAAACACAGGCAGTGGAAAGACTCTGGGCAAAGAGACCAATTTGTTAATTTAATTGAGTTGCAAACAACCAGAAAGCCAACAGGGTTTGTGTGAAACCTATTAGGTATTCTCAGAACCAGCAGCAGGGTTGGGTCCTGCTGGCTAGGCGGTGGTGGATGAGGCAGCGCGATGCTCTGTGGGGCTTGCCTGGCGTAGTCCCGCGCCCAGGCCCCCTTTCCCGGGCTGCTGCACCATCTCCCATCTGAAAAGCTCATGGCTGCCCCCTTCCCCAGTCTTGCCCTCGGGGTGAACGAGAGCCACCTTGCCCAGGAGTTTTGCTTCTCCCCTGCCCAGAAACAGCCCAAGGCTAATGACTTGTCTACTGGTGGTTTAAAAGCTGGGCCCCTTACAGGAAGCATTTTCCCAATACAGAAGAATGTCCTGGGACACAAGTCTTTCAGTGCTAAAGCTAAGACAGTCCCAGGCAAACCGGGGTAGTTGGCCACTCTAGCAGTGTTTTGCGGTGCAGTTTGTGACCCAGAGTTCCCCAAGGGATCAGGCTAAGATGGGGCTCCAACAGGGACCACCTCCTTGCTGAGCTCCTTCCTGCCCGTTCTGCTTCCCTCGCTCGTGAGAGCACACCCCCGGTCCATTATATTTGCAGAATCCTTGACTCAGGTTCTGCTTGTAGTGAACCCAGCCTAAGACTCCTGTCCATCAGCCCATGTCCCTACCATGAACAAACTACAAAGGGGGAATGGGCTTTTCAGCACTTCTAATGGCTCTGGAGACAAGGAAAGTTCAGGGGCAATAATAAGATACTAATTGATCTTACTGATTTCAGGGGAGCCTCTTAACTTTACTGTGATGCCACCCAACGTCAGCCAGTTGTCAAAGAAGTGATGCCTTAGTTGCACAGAAAGGGGAGGGCTACCTTTATGTCAGGCGCTTCCTATGTAGTCAACACTGCTCTATGCTCTGTGAGGAAACCAGAAATGAGTAAGACACATGGTCTGCCCTGCTGGGTAGATAAGTTGATGAGACCATTTCACACCCCACATCTCACTAGGCCTCACAGGGTAAATCTTGGGGCTTGCTGAAGCCATAAGGGGGTGTGAGTTTAGAGGAAGTAGGGTTTGGGGGTACCAGGTGGGCTTCCTAGAGGAGGGGCTGCAGCTGGGCTCTAAATGGGGGAACAGGTACAAGTGAAAAGCAGAGCTCAGTCCCAGGAAGCCATAATCTAAGGCAGAGAGACATGGGGTATATTTGGGAGCCAGGGAACAGCTGCTATGCTGGAGGGAAGGTTTGCCGAGGGAAGGGGAGGTTGGGGTCTGGGGGCCTTGGCTCAAGGTAGAGGAACTGGTGCCATGTTCTGCAGGCAGAAATATGAGAATGGGTCTCTGTGAACCAGTCCTTTTGGGAAAAAAAACAGGGTGATCCATACCTCCTCTGATGGCTGAGAGCATCACCTCCTCCCTGAAGGATGAGGGTCCCTGACTGGGAGGTCTGAGCTGTCACTGGGGGAGGCAGGGGACCTAGACAGACCTGGCCTCTTCCCTCAAGCCCTATCCCCACCCTCCAGAGCAAGTCGCCCATGGGAGAGATGTAAGAATATTTGCAAAGGATCATAAGCAAGAGATAGTTTCCCTTTCCTCCTCCCTCTGAATTACTTTTCTTGTCACTCATCTCCTCAGACCCACATTTCTGCTGACTACAGTCTCCCTGTCTCCCTCACCCCTCCTGACCTCTGTTGCCAAATTACTCTTCCCGAAACCTCACTTCCAGTATGTCAGTCTCTATCCAGAGAACATTAAGGTCTACATACTGCCCTTGGGACAAGCTCTGCACGCCTCAGATTAGCTTTCAGAGCCCTCTTTCCCTCCACACCCAATTTCGTCTGTTTCCCACAGGCCCTAGCCCCAGTTGAGCTGGACATGGGGCTGCCTGGGAACACACCATACAGGACCTTGCTCTGAGTCTTTGCTAAACTCATGCCTTTTCTGGGCGTATCCAATTCTACCCATTTTTCTTGGTGCCCTCAGATTGTCTCCTTTCATGATTTCTGGCCACTTGGGCTTACCTTCTGTGAATCTCTGTAGTGTTTGTGTGGTAGATTGTCTGGAAATATGACCACCAACAAATGTTTCTATTCCTGAATGCATGAGCTGCTCCTCCATCAGAAGCTGGAGTCTACTTGCACACCCCCAGGATCCTGGGCTGGCCTCGTGACTTGATTTGACTAATTGAATATAGTTGGAGCGAGGCTGGGACAGTTCCATGTTTAGTCCTCGAGAGACCTGGCAGCTTCCTCTTTCAGGTCTTTGGAACCTTGAGAAACCACATAAAGAAGTCTGGCTACCCTGTTGGCGAGAGAGAGCCTCCATGGAGAGAGAAAGAAGGGCTCTGGAGGCTGAGAGACTTCAGAGGAGAGGCCCAGCCAGGAACCCCTCAACCAGCCCAGCTGGGGGGCCGTCCTGCATCCTCTAGGCCCTGTCAACTTGCTCAGCTGACACCGCGTGGAGCAGAGACGAGCCTTCCCTACCGAACCCGACCCAAATTGCAAAATCACAAGGAAATAGATGGTGGGGTGGCTTGTTTCACAGCAATGGATAATCCAAACCTTAGCGTCCCTATTGCTCAGTGGGAGGCCGGAGGGGAACCCTTGAACCCTTCCACTACCTGCCAGCCCCATGGTCATCACTCTGGCCCCAGCCATCATTTTCTCTCCCTAGAACTCATGGCCACGCTGCTGACTGGAGCAGCCTGTCTCTTTGCTTCTAGCAATCCATAAACAAAATGACCTGATGTGCCTGGGGCCATCTGGACTTGGCACAGAAAGTGCCACATCCCAGGAAACTCCTTGGGTGATTGGCTTTCCTGGCCAGGAGCTTAGGCTGAGAGTAACAGGCTGCATAGCAAAGGGGACAGAGTGGGACTTGGGAGTCAGCCTCCAGTTTGGTCCGAATCAAGTCTTGGCCATTTGAAAAGCACAGCTTCCTGTTAGAGCATGCTCACTGAGGGCCAGGCTTGGACATATTACCTCATATAGTAGGCACCATTTTCCTCCAATCTTATCGGGGAGGTGGTTAAATGATTTGCCAAGGTCCACAACTATTAAATGGGGAAACTCGATCACCCGCCAGGTCTGAGTCCAGCCCAGAGGCCTAACTATTTCTTGCAAGTTATGTGAGCTGCATGACCCAGAGGAAGACAGTTAACCTCCCAGGCCTCCTCCTCAATTGTAAAATGCACAAATACAGAACTGGTTGGAGATGGTGCTTTATGAAGATTACATGAAGTCATTTACGTGCACGTGGCCCGGGCACTGGGCAGTTGCTCACTAAATGTGGTTCTCTTTGCCCTACTATGATGTAGAAACAACCCCCAGTGCCTCTCAACAAACACTGTTGAAATCTTGAAACCTCAAGTCCTAACTTACAAATAACAGTAGCTGGCTAGCCCACATAAGCTTGCCCAGACCAAAATGCACCAGAAACCCTGTAAATATTTATTAGAATAAAGAAATTAGTAGAAAATGATGATGGTAAATAAACAAACCAAAAAAAGACTAAGAAGGAACTTTTAGTTATCTTAGTAATAACATAGGAAAGGCCATTTTAGCTTGAGGTCAAATGTTGCCTGCTGATTTGGGATAAATGCTCCTGGCTGTTCTGAAACAGGAAAGGGACCTGGTCACAAATGTTAACCCCAGCCTTGAACTCCCACCTCCGCCATCTTGCTGCCTCTTCCAGAGTGGCCTGCAGGGTTTGCTCTGAGGAGCCCCTACTGCTTAGCATGGGCATGAATGACCAGTGGTCCCCTTGGCCTGCTTCTGTTCCCACGGGGCCCCTCGCTTGGAAAGCCCCATAAGGGTTTCTTCGTGAAAGCTCACCATGCCGGCCTGGTGAAGTATCTCACAAATGGCTGCTTCATGTGTGATCTATAGGGCCCTGAACTAGCTGCCAAACTGCCCGTTTACCAGACTTCAAGACAGTTTTTTTGTTCATTTGTGGTTTACTATATAACAAGCTGTCCTTAATACTTTTTACATTTCAATATACATTTTTTTTAGTTAGTTTTAAACCTGGCTCATGTAAACAGAAGTAGTTCACACTCCAGTTATTCATTTGTTGATAAACCAGAGTCTGTCTTCCCTTTATGTTGGTTTTAGGACAATATTTTCAGATGCATTTATAAACTTTCAACACCCTCACAATTTTGTTTGCTCCTTAAAATGGTGACCATAGCTCAAGTATACACCAAATTTTCTGAGTGTATTAACAATAGAATGGATAAATGAATGGTGGGTGGATTCATATAACAATATTAGACAACAGTGAAAATGAACAAACTACAGCTATACTCAATAACATCACTGAATCTCACAAAACATAATATTGAATGAAAAGAAGTCAGGCACAGAAGAACACATACAGTGATGATTTCATTTATTTAAAATTCAAAATAGGGAGATCAAACTGTGGGATTTCATGATACATTCTTAGGTGGGAAAACCATAAGGGAACCTGAGAAGGGATGGCAATGAGTCACAGGGACAGGACGTGGGAGATTCTGGGCGCTGGCAATGTTCCTTTTGGTGACTGGGAGGAGGTTCTAACATGTGCTTGCATTCAAATATTTTCTTAAGTCATACATTTATGGGCCGTGGACAATACAAAGGTTGAAAAATAATTATTGCATATACTGAATTAGGTAGAAATTCAGGTTCAACAAAATCCTATTCCATCAGCCAGTTTTAAGTTTCCTGATTTATCATTTTAGTGTTTACCTCTAAATTTGCCAGTTAAGCTTAATACAACCAAGTGCCAGATACATCTGAGGTTGGAGACTTTAAAATCTGAAAGCTGCAGAGTCCCACGAGTTATCTGGGGTATGACAGGCTTGAGCTAGCTGGGTGCACTGGGTGAAGTAATGTCTCCCAGATGTTCGTGTCCTCTTTGA
>PVKY010005895.1:0-16699 GCA_004027775.1 Bradypus variegatus
ACCAGTCCAGCAATTCCAATGGAGAGAGGACTCCTTTCCTATCAGCTCCATCAAAGTCCCAGGATTCAGTCTTTTCAGAAGGACTTGAGATATGAACCCATACTTGGACCAATCACTGTGCCCAAGGAGAATAAGCTGATGAGGCCTGGGTCTCATGCCCACCTCTGGAACCTCAAGTGGAATCAACCTGCCCTGAACCACGTGCACTTAGAGAGCAGTGGGGGTAGTTGCCTGAGAGAAAGTTAAATTGAGGTTTCCAGAAGAAGGGAAGTAGATGCTGGTCAGGGGAAAACAACAGATGCTCTAGGCAAAGGGCCATGCCTAACCTGTAGTAAGTAACTACACTGGGGGAATTTCAACAACTGAGGTAGCCAGGGGAGGAGCTGTTATAAAAGTGAGTTTAATAGCCCTTACTATCTCACCATATAAATACCTGCCTACTTTGCTTTCTTATAAACAGAAAAAAACATGCCCAAAGGGCATGACATAGGCCTGGTGAATGGAGAGCCACTCAGAGTGGCAGTTCTCAGGGATGTAAATGGTTCAGTTCAGATAAGAAGTTGTCTGTTGCTCTATGTTATTTGCATCTCCTGGACAGATGGCCCCTTTGGGGTGGGAAACAGGATCTTCATGGATGTGCATAGATCTGTTAATTTCTTAATTCTTTTTTTCGATAGAAATTAATTGAATACCTTCTCTGTGTTAGGTTCTGTGAAAGGAATGAGGATGTAACAGTGAACGAGACCAACATGGCCCCTGCTCTTGTGGAACTTCTCTGCATGCCCACAGCCCATGCTGAAGGGGAAGTCTTGAGCACGCGTATTTTGTACAGTGTGCCTCTTCACAAACATATCCATTCACTCAGTACTATTGAGTGAGCCAGGGCAGAAACACAGCCTAAGAATAGTCTACCCATTACTATGGTTGCCCTAGGGCTTGGCTTAGTGTAGAAAAAGGAGCTTGGGTTGTCAGATTCTCTTTCAATCTCTCAGGACATTGCCCTGGGAAATACTAAAAGAAAACAAGGCAATTAGCCCAGGAATTGAAGCTGAAAGGATGCATAGAGACACCTTGAGAGCAGGGTTCACAGTGAGGCGCATGTAAGCAGACGTTATGAATAAACATAGACTATGAGTCAGAAGATGCAATGAGGTAAAGAAAAGATATAATTACTTACTCTTTTGATCGAGAGATTCCACTTCAGGGATTTCATGTTACAGATATACTTACACATGAGCAAAGTGACATATGTACAAGCTTTCTTGTTGCAGAATTTTTTGTAAGAGCAAAGATTAAGCAATCTAAATGCCCATCAGAAGAGGAATGGTGAAATAAAATTATGATACATCTATAGGATGGGATATAAGCTGTTGTTTAAAAAAATGAGAAACCTCTTTTTACCAATATGGAAAGAGCTTCAAGCAATATTAGTAGGTGAAAAAAAAAACAGAAGGCAGAATTGTAGTATGTTACTTTTAGGGTGAAAAGGAAAAATAAGACTATATATGTATTTGCTTCAATGTGCATAAAGAAACTCTGGAAATATATATTAGAAACTACTTACAGTGGTAAGCAGTGAGAGTTTGGGAAGTGGGCAAATAGGGACAGGGAGGGAGAGGTCTTTAAAACGTAGTTGTGTATGTGAACCCTGAGATGTATAACATATGCAAAAATTACATTTAAGAAAGAAGGTTTCCAAATGAAAAGGGGGTGGGGAGGGGGCAGCTGGTTGTGGTTGAGAAGCAGATAGATCTGAGAACAGGCCTACAGAGAGCCCTGGACCAGCCACTAATGGTGAGCACCAGTGACTAACCACCGGCCAGAATCTGAGAGCCTTCCAGATCCAGAACACCCTCTGTTTTCAGGCCCCAGGAGGCCCAGCCCCACCGCTCTTTCTGGTCTTGATTTGCTGAGATTCGGCATCTCTTAATGTCCCACACATACCCTCTCAAGAAACACCTGCTTACTTGAGTTAACCATGGGGTCTGGTTCTCTCAACACAGAGACGCAAACAAGAAGCAGCTGAGGAAATGGCTTCTCTCTGCAGTTGGGCCAGAAGGAGAGAGAGGCCTGGAATGCTCTGTCTTCAAAAAAGAGTGGAGGACAGGAGCTCATTTGTTCTCTCAGAAGGAGTCAAGGGCTAGGTCAGAAAGGCCCAATAGGATTCTGGGGCTAGTATCTCATCTCCCTGACTGTGTTTTTGTTGTGGTTGAGCTCAATCTCTTCCCCTTACCCTGAGAAGGGATCCACCTTTTTGTCCTGGGGGCATCAATTTATTCTGAAGCCAGGCTTGGGGGAGAAGATTTCCAAGGCAGAGAGTGGGTGAGGAAGGTCACCAAAGGAGAGGAAAACAGGCTGATTCTCTTTGGTAAACTATATCAGGAAACTCCATGAATAGTTTTGGGTCTGAGAAGATGCTCAGGATCTGAGCAATGGAAAATCCAATCTGCTCACTGCTTTCTTTAGAATATTCTCTATGTCTAACAAAGTGCCAAGTCCACAAAGGGCCCTTAAACAGATACGGGTGAGTGGAATTGATTCTGATGCTGCTCAACTTCGACCCTGGACGTCCTGGTCTTTGTGTGCCCCCGATTCCTCAGGATCCAGAGGACAGGTCTAGGGAAAGCCTTGGTGCTCACCATCATTCTGCTCTCAGAGCAGCCCCACCTCAGACCACCCCCCACAGCTCCACCAGAGGCAGCAGAAACGCGCTGAGGGACACACATGGCACATCACTGGTGCTTTATTATACAGAAGAGTCCAAATATTTACATCCTGACAATTCTCATACTTCACACAGCTGGAGAAGGCATAGGATTGGAAACCAGAAGTGAGGTGGTGGGTGGTGGGTGGGAGAACGTGATAAACCAGAGCAAAGATAGAGGAAAAGGTGCCAGAAAACAATCGAGGGTCTAGCTACCTCCCATCCTCACTTACTTAGACCCAGCGACTGTTGTCAGCTCTTCCTCCTCCCTTTCCCTCAATCTTTAACCTTTTATTCTTCCTGGAAAGGGAAACTGGAAGGTGGTTGGGAGGCTAGAAGTGGGGAGAGAAAGGCAAGAGAAGGCCCAGCTAGAGGTTCTGTTGATTCATAGTCTTCAAATCTCAACACTGAATTAAGGGGTTTTCCTCTTTTTGTGTACAGAGGAGCTTAAAAGCCATGGAATACTACTATTGGAATTTCTTCTCCCACAAGCCAGTCTGAGAGAAATTTGTGACTGGCCCTGTTTGCCAAGGCACAACACACAAAGCTCATGGCAAACATACCAGGTCAATAGTTTCCAACATTTCCATCGCCACAGCCCCTTTGGATGGGTTCTTCCTCATGGACATTGTTTGGAAGACTTTGGCAATCAAACAAAATGTATTTGCATGCATTTAATAATTTGCTTTTTGATTTTGTGTTTAACCAAAGACATACATATTCATCAATCAGAACTACCAATCATAATGGAGATAACCAAAGGAGTAGCATACTGACTTGCTCAAAACAAAGAAACTCTACTGCACAGCCTTATTTGGGATAAATGTACAACATCAACTGGACTTTTTGAATAATGAGCATAGCTCATGACAAACACCTCCACTCTCTTCCCCCACCTCATTTCTCTGCTCAGAAGGTCCAGCCTCAGCAGAAACCGAGATTTTCAGGAGCAGAAGATAAGGTGACAGTGGTGCCTGCAGCTGAAAAGCATTGGCTCTCTTTCCATGGAAGAGGCTGTCCATAGGGAACAATTCCCACAGCTGCTAAACCTGCAAAATACAGCTGCCCAGCCACACCTCAAGGTTGGCTCCTTCACCCCATGGGGGGACAACAACGGAGGTGGGTTGAGGGAGGCTCTGGGGTAGAGGTCTCCAGCAACTTCTGGAAATCAGGGCCTCAAATATCACATCAAATATTCCCTGGGGCATCTCAGAGAACTCATTTCCCTGGTAAGGGGCACCAGTGCTCAATATGCCAAGTAGAGAAAAATCCTCTCATCAAGAACTCTTGGTCTGCCCTGGGGAGATAGGGAGACCAGCGGTTCTCAAATAACCAATCAATAAATAAGTCCACCATTTAGTGAGTGCCCACTGAGTTTGACCCTGTGCTAGGAGAGAAGCTGCAGGGAATGAAACTAGGAGGACTTCTAGTGGTGGGGTCCCTGAGCAGGGCCTGGGTGAGGTCCACAATGGGATCCAGGAGGAGAGTGCTCCTTTCAGTCTCCAGATTCCAGATTTTCAACCTCCTCATGCTGTTGATGGTGACACATGTGACCTGGAACAAGCCTCATCCTCTTCTGAGCCTTGGGTTCTTGTTTTATGTCTGTAAGAACCATCTTTTACATCTGCAAGGAGGTTTCAGCTCTCACTTCCTCATCCTGAGATTGAATGTGTATGTGAGGGGCAGGGGGGCAAGGGTGGGAGAGGGGGGTGGTACTCTGTGGAAACTCTCGGAGGCACTTGGTAAACCATAAGGAAGAAAGGTCACAAGAGGTCATTGGTCTATTTGGGGCACCCAGGGAATCCCAAATACCTATAATGTATCTTACAGTTCAATACCTACAGTACAAATTTCCCTCCTCTTTGCTGGCTAAGGATCCCTGCCCCATAGAGAAGGCAGCACCTATGATGAGAAGGGAGGACCAGGCTTGTGACAGGAGGTGGCAGGGGACATGTGATGGAGAACCACAGGAAGGCAACTTGGAGCCAGGCAGCCACAGGCTTCCCTGTGTGCACCTCATCTGGCTCTCGGAATCTTCCCTCTTGCTGAGGGCAGAAGTTCCATTGGTGCTTGAGCTTGGTGAGGGTGTGGGAGCATGCACGGGAATCCTGTTCTCCCTGCCCCAACTTAGGGGGCTGAGGCTGGACCCACCATGGCAGGCACTTCCCCATCCTTCCCAGGGCAGGAGAAGAGGGGAGGGAGGGTAGAGTGTGGAGAGTCTCTCCTGATTAACAGAATTATCGGTTGCCCCTGGTGCTTCACATCAGGTTAAGCTCCTAGGATTGGAGTTTTCAAGGACTGGTGGCATCTTGTGATGCTACTGGGTAAAATTAGGTGATAGGAGATGAGCCACCGGGAAGAGACCAACACAAAGCTCTGTAAGATGTTGACAGGTATTCCATAATAAACAAAAACCAACAAACAAAATAACCAGTTGTCAAATAATTGGGGTGGGGGTGAGAGGACTGAGTTACACAAAGGTCAACATGTTGCACTGCTGCAGTTCTCAGAGCCTTTACTACACCAATATATTATGTACTGTGAATCTCTAAGAAAGAGACATAATGTGCAATATTTTCCAAAACTTATTTCAATAGGAGTCTCTTTGCATGGCATATCTCAAGGCTTATGGGACACAGAAGACACTTTGCATCCTATCCATACATCACAGGGGAGATGTCCAAATGCCTATGGCAGTTCCCTGCTTGGCCTTTCTCTGTGAGGACTCCCTGCCATCGTGCCCTGATCTTGGACCTGCTCAGCCTCGCCCACCCTTCACTGTCCTTTACTTCTCTCATTTCCCTTAAGCAGATGAACATCCAGGTTTCTGGTCCACAGAATCAGAGGTGACAGGGAAGAGGCCCAGTATAGAGGTAAAGCCGAGGAAGGCCAAGGGGAAACCAGACCAAGAAGAACTCATTGTGACAGGAGAGCAATGGAGCCACGTGCTGGGGCATCTGCCACAGATCAATCACAATGGTGACTTTGGGTTGTGTTTATTTTACAAGCAGCCATCATTCATGGAGTGAGCAGAGAGCAAAAGGAAGAGATTGGAAGAGAAGAACAAGGAGGGACATTTATAAGTGTGAGGCGAAGGCCCCTCCCATTGGCAAGCCCCCACCTCCTGACGCGGTCAGCAGTAGTTCTCCATCCGTGGAAGGTGGAGGGTTCCCAAAACGGGTCCCCTCTGGCTCTACAAAGTGGCTGCCCTCCCGCCTGGGGCCCCCTGTCTGCTGACAGGAGATGAGAGTCACTGGCGGGAAGCCATAGGTCTTCAGCCCAGGGGGCTGCCCAGCCTCAGAGGCTTCCAGAATGAGATCCACGTCAGAGAAGGCCACCAGGGCCTGCGTGGAGTCACAGGAGCTCTTCTCCAGCTCACGGGCAGCAGCATAGGCCAGGGGCCCCGGGGCCCCCGTGTGGGGCCAGAGCCGCCGCAGGTCATCCCGGAAGTGGGGGTTGAAGAGCAGGTAGAGCAGTGGGTTGAGGCAGGCCGGCAGGGGCAGCACCACGAGCAGGACAGACTTGACGGCCTCAGGGGTGACGGGGAAGAGGCCCAGCATGGAGGCAAAGCTGAGGAAGGCCACGGGACAGTAGAGGAGCCCATCGGCAAAGATGAGCCAGGCCACATGCCTCACCATGGCGCAGTCCCACACGGCCTCAAAGTCGCCCCGCGGCAGGTCACAGTAGAGTTTGATGTAGGCACCGGCCACAACCAGGAAGCAGAAGGAGTTCATCATCACCAGGGCCACAGCAAAGCCCAGGGCGGCTGGTTGGCCCTCCGGCGGGGCGTAGGGCAGGCAGAGCGGGGAGGCCCCATATTCTCCCACCGAGGCCAAGGGCAGAGCTGCTGCCAGCCCCGCCAGCGCCAGGCAGCCCAGGGCACCTGCTCGAATGCTGCCCAGTGAGGGGGCCTTCCCATAGGCCCGGACACAGGAGATGGAGACACTGCACTGCACCGCGGCCAGCGTGAGCAGCAACACCGAGGCCTCTGACCCAAGCACCGCCAGGAAGCCCGTAGCCTGGCAGCCCAGCCCCGTCTCCCAGCGGGCTCCATACTGCGCGAACTGACCAAAGGTCAGGGCGTCGACGGAGGCCAGGAGGCCACAGGAGATGCCAGTCAAGGTGTTGGCACCAGCAATTGCACCTACCACAAACTTGACCGGGGGCAAGGGGCTGGGCCCACCGGCAAACACAGTCAGTAGCACCAGCCCGTTACAGAGCACGGAGAGCAGCACGATGGCCCACACAGCCAGGCGGATGCCCCAGCTCTCAAACAGGTGCTCGCAGGGCTTGAAGGGGCCTGTAGGACAAAGGATCAGACATTACTCCCCGGCCACAGGCTGGGCTGCACGGGGTCCTGGGGACAAGAACAGGGAGGCTGATGCAGCCTCTGCACTAAGAGAACTCCCAGTCTGGGGGGAGGCAGAGAGGATTCTGTTCCAGAGAACTCCCAATTGGGATTGTGGGGAGGAGCAATGGGCTAGACACAGCTCTTCTTCCAAGGAACTGCCAATGGGGTGAACACTAATCCTCCCCCCAGTATGCACAGGGAAGAGAAATGCTTATAAACATATACAGTACAAATTAATCCAGTGCAAACTCAAAATTCAAAGCAGTCTTTCTGAAACAGCAGCATTTGGAAGAAAGGAAAGGATAGCTTGGCATAAAGGAGTGGAGAGGGCATCAGATTTGGGGATATGGCTGGGATAGAGACACAGAAACACAAGGGGCTCCCCAAAGAGTAATCACTCTGCAGCCCGAGACTCGGCTCCTCCCCCTCGGGGCCCAGGGCTCCCCCACTGTGGATGAGTCCTGACCAGGTATCAAACCAAAGCGTGCTCTGTGAGCCAGACATGGACCACATTTAAGATTCAAGGGAGTCAATCAGTATTTGGAAGGCAGGGCCTACCAAGTAAACCAAAAAACAGAAGACTTCTGGGGTTTTCATACGTGGCTCCACACCAGACGAGTGAGATCCTGGTGTCGTTCATCTCTCTCCCCAGAGTCTGTTCTTAAATCACCCAGTAACTTTGGACATATTATTTTTTAATGTCACTTGGCTTCAGACTCCAATTCTTCAGTGTATTGCTAAATAGTCTGGGGATTTGAGAGGTTTTGTGGAAACTATTCTTTAAACATCTATTTTTTTTTCTGATTACCAAATAAAAACTGGTAATTGTAGAAAATTTGGAAAATATAACACGGAAAACTTAAATTGCTTGTGATGTCACCTCTCAGAGAGAGCTGGTCATTTTGGTATGTTTCCATCCAGTTCTTTTTTTTTTAAATACATGTATGTGTGTGTGTGTGTGTGTGTGTGTGTGTGTGTGTATTTAAACTAAATTGGGATTCTACTGTATCTGGTTTCCTATTCTCTTTTTGAAGTTAAAATTTTATTATGAACATTTTCTCTTACCTTCTGTTCCTCAAAAGCATGTTTTCAATGGCCGTGTAATAAATACTCTTCCATATGAATGAACCATAATTTGTTTAACCATTTATATGAGCTATTCTTAAAGTAAAATTGAATTTGTCTTCTGGCACTTCCTGTTTTACTTCAGTCTGGCTGATTCTTGGTTTTCAGAGGTGAAATTTAGGGGCCAGTGTGAAGTCTGTGGGTTTCCAAGTCAAAAAACAAAACAAAACAAAAAAAAAAACCACCTGTTTCCTCCCAGGTTGAGCTAGTGCTCTAGCCCGGAGCTGTCACTAGAGGGCGTGCTTTGTCACAAAGTGCTGAGCACAGGTGGAGGGCAGGGACAGGAAAGCCCTCTTTGGGCTTTAGAAAGGGGCAAGGGGAGGATGCCAAGATGGAAAACTGGAAAATAGAGGTGTGTTGAAATAGCAGAGAAAACTGTAGACTGCTTTCAAACCTGAACTGTTCCTGTCCTGGCCTAAGTAGTGTGCCGCTGCCTTCTGAGGTGACCTAGTTAGTATTTTACACCCAAGAGAAGGGGCTTTCTTCATTTCAGGCATCTTAGGCTGAATTGCATCAAGGAGAAAAAATATTTTCTTTCTTTCTTTACAGCAAGGTGGATTTAAGTGAGACCCTAAAGGAGGCTTCCCCGGCTATGAGTTGGATAGTACTGTAAGGGGTTACCCAGGATTCTGTGGAGTTTCTTCACCCAGGGGAGTTTTAAGAGAGACTGCAGTCTTCCTAGGACAGAGCAGAGAGGGATGGAGAAGGTGACCTTTCAGAGTTCCACTTGCCTCTGGGATTCTGTGGTGTGGATCTTAGAGGGAGTGTTCAGAAGAAGCCCCATTTAAAGAATAGCTTCCACAAAACCCTCTCAAATCCCCAGACTGCTTAGCAATGGGGCCGAGGCATCAGTGTTCTCTTGGTTGCATAAAATCTAATTGGCTGAATCACAAAGTTTGCTTTGAGTTGGTCCATTCCCCCCAAGCAGCCACCCAAGGGAAGAGCCCTAGCACCTTCCATAGGACTTGTAAGAGGAGGATGCCCTCCCCCAGCAGGTTGGGTCCCAAGCAAAGCAAGTGCCTTCAACATAGCTCAGACATGCCGGGATGAACCAGCATCTCATCCAGCTGGTTAGGTGCCCCTTCCCCAATCTCACCTCCACACTCAGGTACACTTCTCACCTGGAATAGGGCTACACTGGACACTGGGGTATGGCTTTGAGTCCTCCATCTCTAGCTGGAGCTCATCCAGGTCCAGGTCATCTGGAAAGGAGAAAACAAGAGTGGCTCAGAGTCCTGGGTCTCGGTGTTGGCCAAGCCCTACCTGTCTCTAAACACCCACTCCTTTAAGACAACTTCCCCAACTAACTCCATTAACACCAGTCATTCCAGCATCCCCATAAGTCTGCTTCTATCCTTGAGTGTAAATATTTGATCAGCTCCCAATTATCCACAAGTGGTTTCTTTGCATTTTGGGTTCTTTATGGCAAATGTTTCACCCAAGACTTGCTCTTTCTCTTAGCATGCTCTCGTGCCCTCTCTGGTTGTCCTCAGTCCCCACCACAAGTGCTGCTTAGACTTAGTCGGCTGCCCTAATAAGGGAAGCTGGTAGTCACGTGGTTCTTCATCCTGGCTGGGCTGTAACTGTAATTCCATGTCCAGTTGTGAAAGAGGACACTGATGAGCTGGGAGTGTGTTCAGAGGAGATGAACAAGGGATGGCAAGGGAGTAGAAGTCATTTGTGTGAGAAACGGCGAAGACGACTGAGGGGTTTTTAACTTGAAGAAGCCAAGAGTAAGTGGGCAGACCATGGCCATCCACAAAGAGCTGAAGGCTTGTTAGGCATAAAAGGATTAGACTCATACATGCCATGCGGTCACTGAGGTTAGAACCAGGATCAATGGACGGACTGTAAAAGGAAGGAGATAACGATTCAAATGGAGTTTTAGTTCTTACCAACAAGAGTAACTTGTTCAATCATTTGCAACATGAACAAGTTAGGGGGGTCACTGCCTAGACATCCCTAAAGATTGGGAAAGCGATCAAACTAGAGGAAGGGGTGGCAACAGACAAGACGGGATTTAACAAAGGATTATGAATACTGAATCTCTATATAATTTTCTTTTTCTTAGTTGCTAGGATATTAGAATAACTAGAAGGAAAGAAAAAAAGCTAAAGTAAGTTTCTACGATGAGAGTTGTCCAACGAAATAGCACACCACCTTCGGCAGAAGAGAGCAGGTCCACGTGAACTGAGTGCCATGCCTGTGGTGTGCCAGGAGGGGAATTCAGGAATGAACATGCCATGGCCCTGCCCTCAAGTTGCTTATGGAGACAAATGAGTAAACAAATCATCCTGATATGGTGTGCAAATCAAATGACAGATTTACTCAGTGATAAGGGCCAATATTCCCTGAGCTTCCACGCTGCGCCAGGCATGGTGCCCAGAAAGACCTCATCGTCATGGGCTCGTTAACCCTCATGGCTGCATGAGGCAGGTGCTGCTGTCATCCTCGTCAAGAGATGAGGAAACTGGGCTCATCCCAGTCAAGCGGCTTGCCCCAGGTCTCCCAGGTCTCCCGGCCGGCCAAGCAGCAGAGCAACATTCAACCCAGCTTTGTCTGATTACAGAGCCCAGGTGTTCTGCCCCTTATGCTTCCCCAGCCAGGAGATTATGGATTATTTGGTTTGGGGAGTGGGGAGTAACAAATATGGAACACCTTATAGAAGCATGAGCTGGGCATAATTTGTCACTGGAAATACTGAGGCAGGAAGTTCCCAATGTGAGAGTGGATGCCTGGTGTCTGTTAGTCTGAGAATATAGGACTAGAAAGGTAAATCTGTGGTTAAAGAAGTTTTGTAGCACATCTGAATCAAACGAGGTTTTTCTTTTCTTCACTATTGCAGTGTTTCTTAAGCAAAGGCCTGTGAACTCTGGGGAGGTGAGGGACATCTTTTCAGGGATCCAGAAATTGTATACAAATTTTGAAATGATCATCTAAGACATTTTATAACTTCTAAAGGCAAAACCTTCTTTTACAGTGATAATTCATCATTGAAAGACTTCTTTAAGAATAAGACTAGTTTCTCAAGTCAGTGAGAAACTACTTGAAACCTCCAAGTCTGGGAAAAGTGTCTAAGGCCCTAAATGGGCAAAAAGAAAGATTTCCCTTTAAAAGGCTCCTGTACGTTATTTAAATTTGAGAGACGGTGACCTGCGTGCTCTTCTTCCAACGTGCAAGTAATGGGTAGGTGACTCTGTTCATTGCACTTGTCCTCATCTTTGGCTCACGTGGTCTGTTTCCTGTGTGGATCCTTCCTCCACACTTAAAGGATAAACACCCTGGGTTGGGAAGACTCCTGGCCCTGGCCCTGACACCATCAGGGCGGGTAAGGAAGCCAAGGTGTGCCCAGCAGAGCCCTGGCATTTCCTCCCCTCTCTACCTTTCATTCCCTGCCCACCCCTGCTCTCCAGAACGGAGCCCAGAAATTCTTTGAAATGAAAAAGCATGAATGAAATGCAAAGGGTGAAACCCATGCACTCTGTCTGAGGCTGGGAAAGTCACAGCCAAGGTGTTAAGTAACCTCTCTTCAAACAAGCAGGAAATCAAATCTGGCTGGAGCAGCAGCTCCTGGCTTTCCTTCTTGAGGTTCATTAGCTCCCACAGGAAGTAGGGGGCCCTGCCCTAGCTCCCGTTACAGGCAGCAGGCAGCCCACAATCCCTGATGCCCTGTGGTTCTCCAAGACCCAAGCCCGGTGGAAAGTTTCACCTTGAGGAAGGAAAGTTTCCGTTCCTCCTTCCAGCCCCGAGGGAGTGTACAGCAGACATCCGGAACGTCCCCCGGGGACCGCCGTCCGCAGGCCCAGAGCCAGTCTGGCTGCTGGGCTCCTCTTTTCATAGGTCCCCAAACTCCTCCCATGGGGAGGGGTTTGGTACACCAGGAGGGAGGCTTCCAGGGGCCCCCAGATTGCCTGCCCAAGGTTTGGGCTCCGTGAGCTGTGTCCTGGGCTACCCAACTGCACTCTCCCTATCTCCCTAGACATGTCCACCAGAAAGCACCCAGTTCTCAGTAACAGTCGCGGCAGTCGGAGCAGCAGTAGTGGTAAACATACTTTGCATTTATGGAATCTTGTAATGTTCCCAGTAGCCTATGAGATACGTAGTATCTTCCTCATTTTATAGATGAGGAACCCGAGGCTCATGAAGGTTAAATAACTTGTCCAAGACTGCCCAACTGGTGAAGGGTGTGATTGGGTTTAGAACCCAAGTCTGCTAGACTTTTATGAGATGTTTTTCTTACGTGTTTAGATTTTGATTTTTCTGTTTCACTTCTCCATTGAGATACTGTAGAGATGGAGTTGGAGACTGGGAAACAAACAACAAAAGCAGTGATGTGTCTTCTTTCCTTCCCAATTCAGTGTTCTGTTACACGGGGCAGGATCAATGCAAGCAGGTTCCTCAGCCCTTTCTCTCAGTCACAGGATCCCTCAGAAGCCCCTGGCCACCTGCCCCCAACCTTTCCTTCTACCCCAGCTCTTCCAGAGACAAAGAAAGCTGTGGCTGAGGCGGTCTGCACTGCGATGGCTGCCCTCGGTGAGACCCTCCTGTTCCTCGGGACACTGAGGCCTCACTTTCAGTCTTGGAGGGGCCAGGAAGGCTGGGACAGGGGTACACCCTGTGGGATCCCTTTTGGGTCCAAGACATATTGTGAGGATATTTTTATTTTTTTCTCTCTCTCTGGAAGCAGATTTAATTCAATTGACTTGACCAACTCCTACTTAGCTTGGGTTAATTTGAAAATGGGCCCATCTTCCCTGAGACTGCCCAGGTATTGCAGGGTTGAAGCTCACGTGGCAAGGCAAGGAGGCAGCCATGGAGAAGAAACGTGAGCCTGAGGGCCAGGGTGTTAAGTGAGATGGTGCCCACGAAGCACTCTGTGAGCTGCAAAGGGCTCAACGAGTATTGAGACATTGCTGTCATCTTTGTCACCACCATTATTTTTTTCCCTAGCCCCTCAGGTACCGGAGGAGATGGTGTTGTGGCCAGTCCTCCCTCTCAGAGAGACAAGGCGCTGGTTTCCTCCCAGGTCACAGGGCAGTCCCTTGCTCAGGCGTACCTTTGCAGCCCCCACCAGAGCCCCTCTCAGGATCCCCCTCTCTGACTTCCTCTCCACAGCTCCCTCCTGCCCTGCCCAGCCCAGAGCCCCTGGTCACTCACAGTGGTTCTCTGCTTGTCCAGCAAAGAGGCCCAGGGGCCTCTTTGGAGCCTCCTCCTCGTCCAGGTGAAAGTTCTCAGCTTCCCACTGCCCAGAGGCCTTGTAGAAGCTGGCACAGACGCCATAGGCACAGCACTGGTAGGCATAGGGCGCCTCCAGGACCCTAGGGGAGGGGGCAGGGGGAAGGAGATGGGCTGTCTTAGGACAGTTTGGGGTCTAAACCGTAGACTGAGTTAAGAGGCTGAGCTAAGTGTCCAGGGACTCAGCACTCAGCATCTGCCCTTCAACCTCAAAGTCTCTGGGCAGGCAGCCTCCTGGGCTTTCTCTGTAAGGATCTGGATCGTGCAGCCTGACTCCTGCCTCTGAAGGGCAACTCATCTGTCTTGAGAGCTCAGATGGGGAGGTAAATTTTCTGCCTATTGTTTAAGGAGTCCCCTCAGCAGGCTTGGAGTGGGGACCAACTTAGCACTAGAGTGGGTGCCCTGCTCCCCCCTTACAGCCAGCAGTGCTTGCTTTTATTGAGACAGAGATGCTACTACTAATTTTACTCTTGCCCTCAGTGAGACCCACCCCCTGCCTCCTCACCCCACCCCAGGTACATCAGAGCTGATTTTGGTGTCCTCTGAGGGTGAGGCAGATGCCTCCAAGCATCTCATTAGTCTGCAGCCGACAAGTCTTGGGCCACACAGGCTGTGCTGCTGTTGCTGCATGTAGGAGGCCTGGATGTCATTAGCACCAGGGACTGGCTTTGCAGCATGTTTTCCACTCATCAGTGCCCTGGGTTCTGCCCTGATTCCAGGGACCCAGATGCTGCTCAAGTGAGGATGGACAGAGCAGGGTGCAGAACTGGGTGAGAAGCAAGGAGGTCCAGGGGACCTTTTCATCATCTTACTTTGGTCCTCACTAGAGGTCTCAGTATCCCCCAGGACTGGTTCTCTAAGACAAGGGAAAATGCTACGAGGGAGATGAGAAGGAAGGTAGGTGCATCCTGGACCCTGGTTGGGCTTCCCACTCAGTGTTGGCCGCACCCTAAGCGGCTGGGCCAGCAGACTTTTCTTGGGGTGAGGTCCCGTGGCTTTCTCCCTGTCCTTCCATAGCCTCTCCAGCTGCCCTGGGGACAAACCTACCCAGGTGGGGAGGGGTGGGGAGGCGGGCCAGACCCTCACCTCAGTTTTGGAAAACTGTCCTTGGAGAAAGTCTGAGATAAAGCCAGGTTCCCTTTGAGCTTCAGATGCATCAGGCCCCCAAGTCCAGCCAGGGGGAGTGTGGTCAGCTGGTTGTCTGTTAAGTCCCTAGGACAGTAGATGGTCAGGGTTATTGGCAGTCAGTGGGATTGCTGCGGGGGCAGGGCTGTGCTGGGGATACGGCCAGTACGCCTGGGATGGAAGCAAGAGGAGAGTTGCAAAGGACAGAAGATAAGCATGTAGAGAACAGAGCATTAAATGCTGGGGGAGGAGGGTCAAGAGTTGCTAGAGGCACCATCTAAAACTCATTCATCATTCAACAAATGTTGCTTGCCAACTAGGTACCAGGGACTGCTCTAACTTAAAGCGAAGTCACTCTAATCCTTAGATAACAGAGCCCTCCAACCACAGCTCCTGTGCCCAGGCCTGAGTCCCAACCAGGTCCCCTTCTCACCTCACTAGGGGACCTCCTGCTGTTGCTTGCTCCCTCCCCCTACCTTTTCTCCCATTTTTCTGATGATACAACAGGCCAGAGGCAGGGATTTGACAGATATGGTCAACTGGCTACATGCAGGGATTCATTTGGTCATCCATTCCATTTTGCAGTGCCTGCTTTGTAGCCAGAGGTGAAGATACACATGGTCCTCTACCAGAGACACATTAGAGGAAGCCAGGGCTCCAAACCAAACACCACGACCACAGACTGTGCGTCATGGAAACAACCCTGCATTGGAAGACAGGAAACCTGGTGTTGTCACCAACTCAATGTGCAACCAAGGGGAGTCACAAATCTGCCTGAGTTTCAATGTCCTCATCTTTTAAAGGGATAAAAATATCTACCCTACCTATCTGGCAAGAGTAGAGCAAACAAGAGAGGGAAGAGGGAGGTGTGAGTTTTGCAGCGCTACAGCCCAGAGCCCAGAGCACCACAGCCTGGGGAGGCAGTGTGCCACCTGGGAGGACCAGCCTAGCCCTTGGCTTTGGGCAAGCTTCTCCACCCTGGGCTTGGAGGCCTCACCTGTGAGGTGAGGGATGGGGCTGGATGATCTATGAGGCCAGGACTGGAGTTAACCCCTAAGGGGTGTTTGTGTTATATAGAAACAGGATCCACCTTTAATATGCATGGCTTGGCAAGCAGGCAGGTGGATATCAGCTCTCCTTTGTACAGGACCCCTTGTGCAGTGAACAATTTGCACCACAGTGCATGTCAGCCCTGTCACAGGCCCCTTCCAACTGTGACATAACAGCCACGTAGCCAGCACTAAATGCTCCGTTTGCATCCTGTGTAAACGTATGCACCCTAGAATAATGATCCAAAATGCTCCAAACGGGGCACCCCAGAAGGATCTGAGACTTGCATCTGCCATGACCCTCCCCTGTTGTGAAGGGGTTCCAAGCCCATATATCTGTGTGTGTAGAGGCTGGGGGGGAAGGGCCAGGGCAGAGAGGGCACATGGAGGGCTGAAGCTGCCAAAATGTTGCAGAACACTAGCAGATGATGTTCCAGACCTTGCAGGAGGTAGGCTGTCTGTTTATCTGGCCCCACGGTCTGTCAAACGGACTGTCAGAATGATTGATTAAGTTGGAGCCCATCTCCCAGGGATGTGTGGTCAAATATTGATGCATGTCCCACTTTGGGGTGGGCCCTTCTGCCCCCTTTTCCCCTCCCACTGGCCAGCCCACAATTTCTGACTGGTTTCAGCATTCCAGGCGAGACTATGGTAAGCACTTACAGCTTGACCAGGGAGCGCAGGGTCACAAAGGCCTCAGGGTGGATGGACCCAATGGCATTCCAGCTCAGGTCCCTATGGGCAGAGAGGGAGCAGAGGAGGGGACAGTGGCATGTGGAGGAGAGACTCATGACTCTTTGTTCCCATCCTGAAGTCTCCTTCATCTACCCCCCACACATAACAATCCCCAAACCAACCTGCCCCCAGAGGCAGTACCTCAACCTTTGGGGGAAGATTCCTGCAGCCTGGCCCCTGACCTGGCTGAGGCCCCGGAAAGAGGGATATTGGCAGCTTGGCTCCAGAGACCCATGAGCCTCTGAGTGCCAGCTGGAGAAGTGGCTTGAGAAGCCACGGTGGATGGGGAGGCACCTCTCCCCCTGGGTGCTAGGGGATGGGGCGAGGAGCAGGGAGGCCAAGGGCATGTCACGTATGCTTATATTATACACATAT
>PVKY010005896.1:0-16713 GCA_004027775.1 Bradypus variegatus
GAATTCTGGGTTCTCTGCTCAGGGTCTCCCATGGCTGACATTAGGTGTTGGCCAGGCTGCGTTCTCATTTGGAACTTGGAGTCTGCTTTCAGGCTCTTTCAGGTTGTCAGCAGAATTCAGCTCCTTATGATTGTAGGATTGAAGTCCCCATTTTCTTGCTGGCTGTTAGCTGGGGGTCACTCTCAGCTCCCAGCGGTCTCCTTGCAGCTCACAATACGGCTGTTTGGTTTCCTGCAGACTAGCAGGAGAGAGCCTCCATGAAACTTCACCTTCTTCTAAAGGGATCTCCTAATTAGGTCAGCCCCATCCAGAATAATCTCCCCTTTAATTAGCTCAAAGGCAACTGATTAGTAATCTAATCCCTGGAATGCTACCCCATCATATCCTCTGGTGGGAATCTTAGAACCCATCTTAGAATTCTGCCTAGCACATTGTTTCCCACTTGCTAGAAGAAAATCACTAGGTCTACTCCACAATCCAGGGGAAGGATTCTTCAAGGGTGCAAATACCAGGAGGTGGATATCATGGGGAGCAATTTTAGCAGCTGTATCCCACATAGACCTCTCTCTCTCTGCTATTGGGAGGCATCTGGAGTGTCTCACTCTGCCCCTTTTTGGGTCTGCTGTCTTTCACTCATGGTGATTCATTTCCTTGTGTGTTCTGTAATTTTGCACTGTGAGCTCAGCTTCAGAGGGAATTTATCTGAGGGGAATCTTGGGTGTTCAGGCTTATGGGATCCACCCATAGAGGTTTTCTGTTTGTTTTTGCCAGGAGACCCAGAAGTATCTCCACACCAACACTACTTTTCATGTAAATTTCTCCACCTTGATATTCCTGGACCATAATACAGATGGTGTCCTTCCTTTGTAGGAATTCCAAACTTATATAAGGTGTAATGGTTGGGTTCATGTGTCAACTTGGCCAGGTGATGGTGCCCAGTTGTCTTGTCAATCAAGCACCAGCCTAACCATTACTGCAAGGACATTTTGTGGCTGGTTAATTAACCAGAAGGCTAGTTTATTAAATCATCAGTCGGTTGATTGCATCTGTGGCTGATTACATCTACAATCAACCAAGGGAGTGTCTTCCACACTGAGAGAATCCAATCAGTTGGATTTAATTCAATCAGTTGAAGATTTTTAAGGGAGAAGAGAGAGCTTTCATTTTTTCTTCAACCAACCAGCCCCTCCTGTGGTATTCATCAATAACTTCCTTGGAGTTGCCAGCTTGTGGACTGCCCTATAGAATTTGGCCCCACTGTTGCATGAGACACTTTTACAAAGTCTCATATTTACAGATAGCTCCTGTTGGTTCTGTTTCCCTAGAGAACCCCAACTAATACAAAAGGGAAGCCTGAAAAGGCAACAATCTCATGGGAATCTTTTTCTCCAACCAGAGCTCAACTTTCCTTCATTTTTAAGTGCTTCTGGGAGGAATTTTTTCTAATCCACCTTTCCCTAAGAGTGTTGCTTGTCTATAGTCCCAGCATTATATATTGTTTTAACACCAACTCCCCATCTTGTAAGGCTCCCAACCCTCAGCTTTCCCCATTAAAACTCAAGCCCGTGGTTTCTGCCCACATCTTCCCTTCTCAGGCCCCTGCAGTCTCAGTTTCACTTCTCACTTACCTGGCTTCCAGTTCCCTCTTCATTTTCAGCCCTGGAGGACTTGGCTTATTTTCTTAAGGTCTCAGCTAGATATTTCAAAGGAAATTTGTTTTATTTTATCCAGCATTTCTAGGTGTGTTAAGGAAGAAGATTTTTCAGGATATCTGGTCTGCTATCAAGAATTTAAGCACATTTAAAACCTTAGACTGTAGATTCTTGAAATCACATCATCTTAAAATCTGCACATTGTAGACTGATGAAATCACAGAGTTGCTTTGAAGGTTAAGGATGGGGACCAGGGGCAGAGGAGTCCTGCTGGTTTGGATGGATTGTGTCCCCAAAATGCCATCTTCTTTGATGCAGTCTTGTGGGGGCAGACGTATTAGTGTTGATTAGGTTGGAATCCTTTGAGTGTTTCTATGGAGACGTGACTCAATCAACTGTGGGCAGCCTGTTTGATTAAATTATTTCCATGGCGATATGGACCCTGCCCATTCAGGGTGGATCTTGATTTAATCCCTGGAGTCCTATAAAAGAGCTCATAAACAGATGGACCTCAGAGCAGCTCAAAGAGACATTTTGGAGACGGCCGCTGAAAGCAGACATTTGCTGACACTTTAGGGATGCTAGCCCAGAGTTTGCTCTGGAGAAGCTAAGAGAGGACAAAGAGCAACATTTTGAAGAAAGCACAGGAGCTGAGAGAGGAGCTGGAACACAACCCAGGATCAGCAGACGCCAGCCACCTCCCTTCCTAGCTAACACGGGTCTTCTGGATGCCATTGGCCTTCCTTTGGTGAAGGTATACTCATGTTGATGCCTTAATTTGGACATTTTATGGCCTTCAGATTGTAACTGTGTAACCAAATAAATGCCCTTTATAAAAGTCAATCCATTTCTGGTGTTTTGCATGACAGCAGCACCAGCAAACCAGAATAGGTGGTGACACTGAGTCTGATCTTCCACTTGGAGGTGACGGGGGCTGGGGAGATGACACCAGTGCCAATGTCACAACTTTCTGCAAGACCTGGAGCCAGGGGCCTGGCATTCTCACCTGATGACTTGCTGTGAGTTACTCCAGCCTGGAAATGGAGCCACCAGCCTGCTAGGGCTTGCTTCCATGCCCAGCTACGCTGCCTGTCCTGTGTGCACATGCATGTGCATGGGTGTTGCCTGTCATGTTATTGCTTGCCCTGTGTGCACAAGTGTTTCCTATCATGTGTGCATGTGTTGCCTTTAAATGTGTTTGCATTTTGTGTACACATGTGCTGCCTACCATTTTGCACACATGTTGCCTGCTATGTTCGTGTGTTGCCTGCTGTGGGTGTTGTGTGCGTGTGCCCCCTGCTGTGTGTGTAGGTGCTGCCTGTCATGTGTGTGTGCATCCCTGTGTGCTGCCTGTCACATGACAGTGTGGGGCTCTCACCCACATGCCAGGAGCAGCAAGGTGGCATGTGAATTCTTCCCACAGGATCCAACCCTGGGGAGACCTTGTCTGTTAGTGGAATGGACATTAGAAATGACTTTCAACTCTCCAGGCACCCACTCCCTCCTTGCCTTCGCCTGGTGCCTAGGGGCCCACACCCTTCCAAACAGTGTCCTGCCTGGGTTCACATGCTTATCTGAGTCCCTGCGTGCCCAACTCTGATGGGGAGTTTAGGTGGAAACCTGCCACCAGGGTATTGCCACATCTGCCTCTGGTGTACTCTTCCTGCCATGCCAGAGGCTGATAGAGAGCTGGGAGGACATAGCTGTGGCTTCACCGAGCCTACAGGCCATGCCACGTGACTATATCCAGGTCTGCTGTGTGCCAGCAACTTTCAGCCCATGCCCTACCAGCCTACCTGCTGGGGGCTGGGGGAGGCAACCTGTGGCCCTCGCTGTAGCTGGGCAGTCTGTGGTCCTCACAGCCTGTGATGAATGCAGGCCCCCAAATCCTGCCAAGACAACTTGGCAATTGGCTTCTGTTGGTTTGCAGCAGTCCCTGGGCAGGTTCCCCTCCCTGAGGTCACAGACCTTAGGTTTAATCACCTTCCCTAGAAGTGGGTCCGTCCCCTGGGCAAGGGTGGCGGTACACAGACCAGTGATGGGGCTCAGTATACCTACATCTCATTAACAGCTGATGCTTTTTGAGCTTCACTCTGTGCCAGCCCGGAACTAATGCAGGTGCCCAAAATTTCTCGGTTCATAGCAACACCCTGAGCGTCTCAGTAATTTTTTTCATAGTGCCCCTGAGCCAAAAGAAATTCCTGATGGTTCTATTTATTAAATATTTTATGTCCAAACAACTTAAGTCTTTACGGCCTAACAACCTAGTCGCCATTTGGAAAAAAATTTTTAAAACACTACACATTTGGGAAAAAATGATACCTACATTTCATTCTTTAATAACCACCATTCCTTGCTAATCAGCTGCGGGTCCTGTAGCTTCTCCAACCTCCTTTCTTGTCCCAATACTGATTTTTGCTCTTTATCACAGCAGCCACCGGAAACCCAGTTTCTCAAAGATATGGCAGGAAAGGAATAAAGTACAATCTAACGGTGGACATATCAGCTTGTTCAGGGAGGGTGGAAGTAGAGTATCACTGTATTTCCTTCAAAATTCAGAAAATTGTTAAGTATCCCCGGGCGCTCTGTGCGGAGCGTGGAGTCGGGTGCTCAGCGGTTTAAACAGCGGCCCCGGTTTCTTCTGCACTGCAGCGGCGAGCAGACATCTTACCGAGGTGGCGCCTGTGAGACCTTGCCGAGGTCCCAGGGCCTGGCTCCGGGGCCAGTAGACACCTTAGAACCGGACTGGAGGAGGAGCGGGGAGAGAGGGGAGAAAGGGTTACAGGTGGGAGTGGGCGTGGAGCCACAAGGGACGGGCAATGGCCACTGTGGCTAGGGGTGGGGGGCTCTGGGACCCGCCGTTGGCCCCCCTCACCTATCCTCTCTCCAGCGTTCAAAGTTCCTTGTGGGGGTGAGGTCCCAGCCCCCCCTCATCATGAGGAGGAGGGACACCCGCAGGCCAGTCCGGGTCTGTCTCCCTCCCAGCAGCCGCGTGTCTCATGGGCTGAAGCTACGTGGAGAGGGCGGTGGCCAAGGACAACGGGCACGGGCAGTCACCTCCAAACCTGTGCAGGACGCGGGGTGACTCCCAGCCCGCTCAGAAGCCGACCTTGCTCCAGAGGAAGTACCTGGGTCCCACACAGACAGTAAAAGGGTGGGGACGCCTGGGAAGGACACCCTCCAGAGCATCGAGGGACCGGCAGCCCCGTGCCACATTCTCCTCCGCTGAGCGCCTGCAGGCCACCCCCACCAGCTTCTTTCTCCTGGGCGGATGGGGTGGACATGGCAGAGCCAGGAGGGCGTGGAGAGGGGCGTGGCCTCCAGGGGGGAGGGCAGCCTGGGTCCGCCCCTCCCCACCATTGCCGTGGATGCGCTTCCCACCCCCACCCCGCACCGAAGAGTTAAGAGGCTTGTCCAGCAGGCACCCCCACCCCGGGCGCTCTCTGCGCCCCCTCCCCGCCCGGCGCGAGACTCCTCAGTGAGGACAACACACGATCTCTTTATTGCTCCTTTTCTGTAAAGAGTCGCGCCTCCTGGCGGCCTAAAGGGAGAGGAAGCGCAAAGCGCGCGTCTGGCACGACCCGGGCCTTCGGCCTGGAGCTGGGGCGAGTCTGCGGCGGACGGAGTGGCAAGAAGACGCCGCCCCCGTACCCCGCCGCCGAAGGGCTGAGCGAATGTGGGGAGCTGCGGGCACCGCGGAGAAGGGGTCGGGGGGAGCGTCAGCAGTCCCGCGCACTGCGGCCTCAAGGTCTTAGGCCGCGGGGGGCCGCACGGCTCAGTTTGCTGGGAGGCGCCGCCGCAGGGGGCTGGGCCTAGGGGAGGGGTCGTGGGTAGCGGCCCCACGGGTTCCGGCTGGCTGGGGGGTCCCAAGGCCCCACCTCGCCTTGGAGGGGCTCCGGCGCGGATCCCAAGTTCCAGACGACCCCGGGTTCTGGAAGGCCCGTTCCTGAATTTGGGGAAGCGGGGGTGGAGGAAGGGGTGGGCAGCAGGTCCTTCCGGAAGACAGCGCAGGAACCCGAGACATAATAAACTGAGTCTGGCGAGCAGAAAAGCCAAGTCTGGGGACCAAGCCGCCCCCCGGGGTCCCTCACTGCTCCTCGGGCCCGTCGCCTCCCAGCGCCTGCTCGTAGGGACAGGGCCGGCGGGGTTGGCCGGCCGGCTCCAGGCCGAGCCCAGGCCCCCCGGGGGGCGCCTTCTCCTCCGCGCCGTCTCCCCGGCCGCCGCCGCGCTCGCCCTCCGCGTCGCTCTCGTCGGAGTTGTCCTCTTCCAGGTAGCGGTAGCCGCGCACCTTGTGCTGGGGCCGCGGGATGCGGGGCAGGCGCGGGACCACCCCCTGATGCAGCTTACGCTCCATCCACAGGTACGAGGTCGCGGCCCCCACCAGGGTCACCAGCAGCACCACCAGCTTAACCTGGGCGGTCGGGGGTCGGGGGTCGGGAGCGGAAGGCTGAGGACCCGCCTCGCCCCGCCCCTTCCCGGGCCCACCCCCTCGCCGGGAAGGTCCCACCTCCCAACCCACAGCGGCCGGCCCCTTCCCTGGGCCCTGCACCTGCTCCCCGGAGGCTCCGCCCACCCTCTCCATACCTCCTCCAGCCCGCTCCACACAAGCCTCCCGGACGCCCTCCTGGAGGAGGGCCCGCCCCAGCACTGCCCCTCACAGTCACCATGCTGCCGGGTGCCTCAGTTTCCCTAACTGTATTTGGGGTAAATGCTAATACCCTTGGCCTCATAATGTAGATGTGAAGGTTCTATAAGATGATGCTGTAAAGCAGGGGACACATGCCCGGCCCTCCTTACCTGCAGGCTTAGACACACACCCCCCCCTGGGGCTTCTTAAAGGGGCAGGGACCATAAGTAAGGGCTTTCAGTAGCCCACCCGCAGGAACACCTCATGTCGGGGCTTGGTACATACACGGATATTTGCATGCCAACTCCCTGCCACTTTCTAAAAGTAAATGTTGCTTGCTTGGGACCTGCTAAACTGACCTAACAGCCACCAGTGGGGAGACAGCAGGAGAGCCCTGCTTCCGGGGCTGCAGGAGACCCCCAGCATCCAGCTCAGAGCTGACACCTGGTGGACGGGTCACCAAACACCCTGCAAGGCAGCGGGGAGGTGATGCTAGGAAACAGCAAACTGTGCACCCAGAGGCCGCGGGAGGTGAGCAGTGAGTGAAGTGCTGGGTTTGGGCCATCCGGTGGGCTGGGGGAATGGGTGCTTGGCCCAGGGCCTGGCCCTTGGGTAGTGGTGCCCTTGGGGAAGCTGCGAGGACCCAAGGAGCAGCCAGGACAGGCACTCAGAAAGTATCTGCTCACGCCCAGTGCTCACCCCCCACCCCACCCCTCCCAGCCCCAGCCCAGCTTCACCTTCATGGGAAGCCCCAAACCCAGGTACACCATGAAGATGGCCATGGCCTGCCACCAGTGGTAGATGGTGAAAATGAAGTCCTGCCTTTCCTTGTCCTCGTACAGGATTCCCAGGAGTGCTGGGGGCGGGCAGGAAGAGAGGCAGGGGAGAGACGTCACCAGGGCCTGGGGCTGCTGATCTCCACCTCTGGTCTCGGCCCCTGGCCCCCAGCTCCCAGGAAGCCACTGTAAGCTGCTCCAGGCCACCCCTAGCGGAGAGCCTGGGTATCGCGGCTGAGAGGGAGCAGGGCAGAGGTGGGAGAGCCCGGGCCTGGCTGCAGCTGGGCCCCGCCCTGACGCACAGGGGTGGCCTCAAAAGCAGAGAGCTCCATGCATGGTCTCGTCTGGCCCCCGACCCACAACAGCACCAGACACTCAGGACACAAAGTCCCAGTCCTGGGACGAGTCCAGGCCCGGTGGGGCTGCTCTGAAGAGACATGGAGCCCTTGGGGAGGAGATGGGACGTGGGACTGCTTGGGCCAGGCATCCCCCAACACCCCCACAACAACAGCTCAGACTTGGGGCCTGGACTCCGACTCTGCAGCCTGGTGTTGGGGCTTCTGACCATAACCGACTGAAAGAAGACTGCTAAAGGGTGTGGGGGTTTTCTTTTTGGAGTAATGAAAATGTTCTAAAACTGTGGTGATGAAGGCACAATTCTGTGATTATACTAAAAGCCACTGATCATCCCCTTTGGATGGACTGGGTGGGTATGTGAATACATCTCAATAAAACTGCTTTTGAAAAAAAAGCATACTGACTATCAGGCTATGAGAGAAAACAAAATAAGACCCCTATCTTCTTCTTCCTGCTGGGATGTGGACAGGACCCAAGACCCTGACAAAGTACTCCCAGAAAACCAAGCCAAGGTGATCCACATGCCCTGGTACGAAAGGGAAGTAACCCCAGTGTGGTTTGTCACATTGTCCCTCTGGGCTGTCCACACAGCCACACCCACGCCATGTATCCACAAGACTTCACAGTAAACCTCAGCATCAGCCCATGCTAGGGTGTCAGCAGAATGTCCATGGGCCTCCATGCCTGCCTCCAGGGTATCCACAGGTCCCTATCTGTCCCCACAGTGTCCAAAGGACTTCCACCCCAGAGTGTCCCCAGGAATCCCCACCTACCTCCACCATGTCAACAGGACCCCACTGTAGACTCCAGTGTGTCCATGGGACCCCATGCTCACCCCTGGATGTCTATGGTCCCCCAACTGCCCCAAGGTCACCATGGGGTCCCCTGCTCACCCATCCCGGTGCCCAGGGCCATACTCACTGCCCAGCCCGGTCTTGTTGAGGGCGCTGCCCACACCCCAGAGGGAGGCTGCCATGTAGAGGATCCAGGTGTGTTGCAGGACCCGCGGCACAGGGGCCCAGAAAAAGAGGCTGAGGGTGAGCACCAGGTGCAGCCCAGCCCCGGCCATGAGGGGCATGTAGCGCGGCAGCCACAGCCCCAGCAGGCCCAGCAGGGAGGCGGCCGAGGCGCCGAAGCTGTAAGCCACCAGCAGGTTTGCCAGGCGTTCCAGCCCCACTGAGCACACGCCGTAACCCTGGGGACACAGGAGCGCGGATAGGAGGTGACCAGCCCAGAATCGGACAGCCCCCTGCCAGCTGTGACTTTAGGCCCCGCCCCACCTCTCTGGACCACCTCGGTGCCAAGCCTTAGAAGACCAGTGGGAGGGTTCTGGAGCATGAAAATGCCTGGGCAATGTCCCCAGACACCAAGGGCTGTACTCGCGAGGAACCAAACCCTTTATGGGCCTTATTCCATTTCAACTTCTTAACACTTCAAGGAGTGGGCATCTTTAGAAGGCTTGCTTCACAAATGAGGAAACTGAGGCTCAGAAATGTTAAAACAGCTTGCCCAAGGTACAGGGGGGATGGGGGGAAAAGAAGAGAGAAGGAGAGGAACATTTGGGTCATATTTGTGTCATACTTCTATTAAAAATTATTCGATTTTGATTTTAAATTCAAATGTAACTGGGCGACCTATGCAGGCTGGACTTACCAAGGCGATACCTGTGCAAGCAAAGAGCACCTCGAAGCCGCTGTAGATAAAGAAGGGTACAAGGTGGCGCAAGCGGAAGTCGCGCACGTGCTTGAAGGGCAGCTGGAAGATGTTGCCCCAGCCCACGCTGCGCAGGTCGATCTCCTCCGTGGGCCGGTAGGCGGCGCCGCACAGGCCCAGCACCTGTCAACCCGCGACGTGAGGGGGCGGACCCCCAGACCCCGGGCCCCGCCTCCGGGCCTCAGCCCCGCCCCCTCGGGGAAGACATCCAAGGGCCTCGGCCTCGCCTCCCAGCCACGCCTCCAGGACGCAGCCACGCCCCTCGCTCAAGGCCCCGCCTCCCGGCAAATATCCAAGGGCCTCAGCCTCGCCTCCCAGCCATGCCCCCAGGACGCAGCCACGCCCCTTGCTCAAGGCCCCGCCCCTCAGGCAAACTTCCAAGGGCCTCGGCCTCGCCACCCTACTCCGCCCACCTGACTTCGTTTTGCCTCCCAGGATGGAAAAAGTAGGTGTCTGAGCCACACCTTCCTCGACTCTAGCGCTGCACCCAGCCTCCCCGCAGGCCCCCGTCCAGGTCTCAGCTAATCCTCTCGGACGCCGACTCCAGACTGACCCCAGCCGTCCTGGTCCCCCTCTCCCTGGCGCCTGACATCCCCACTCCAGTCTCAGTCCGCAGCCATCAGCCAAGCCTCCGAGCCTCATGCTCAGGCCCCGGCCCCAGGCCGAGTCCCTCTGACTCAGGGCCCGCCTCCAAGCCCGCAGCCCCGCCCTCAGGCCGCCTCGCTGCTCAGGCCCCGCCCCCGGCCCTGCCCGCACCAGCAGCATGGCCAGAAAGGCCACCGCCATGAGCACGCTCTCCACCACGATGAGGTTTCCGCTGCGCGGGAGCGTCCGCAGGACCGTCTTGTTGAAGCCGCTGAGGATGCCGTGGCTGTTGGTGCCTGGGAAGGGGAGGGGGCAATCGTGAGGCGGGGAGCTGCTCACCGAAGTGAGCAGTCGGGGTGTGGAGAGCGCGTGCAAAGGCAGGGTTCCTTTGGGGAGTAGTTTGAAAGTTCGGTCGGCTGGGGCTGGAGGTGCCCAAGGAGAGAAGCCGCTGCCACATCCTCTCCCCACACCTCCCTCCTTCCCACCCCCTTCCCCCAGGCTCAGGGAGGTGCCAAGTCCACCTCCAACCTCCACTACTCCACACCTCCACCCTGCACTGACTGTGCTCCCACTGCATGCCTGGCCTTGAGAGACATCCCACTGGCCGCCGCAGGCCAGATGGCACCGCCTCCAGGCAGCCTTCCCTGACCCCCCAGGCATGGCTGGGTCTGATGTCCCAACTTCATACTCCAGCAGGGTCCTGTGCCTTGCCCACCAGAGTCCGTACCCTGAGTCCCATAAACAAGGGGTTCCTCTTTGTACCAATAGAAAGAAGAGGCAGCGAGGGGGCCTTAGGGGCCACCCCTACCCCCAGGACTAACCGCAGTTCTGCACGTTGCACAGCGTGTGGTTCATATCATACAGGTAGTAGTTCAGGAAGTAGACCATGGGCAGCTGGGCAAAGGCAAAGCTCAACTGTGGGCAGGAGGGCAGCTGGGGTCAGGCTCCAGGCCAAAGGCAGGCAGGGGCAGGGGCACACGCCTGGCCTGGGGAGGAGATGGGAGACAGCCTTGGGGGAAAAAGGAGCCCTCCTACTTGTGAGGGGCAGCCCGGGATGGGGGAGTAGTGGGGTACCCAATGCAGAACTTCTTCCTGGCCAGTACTGATGCCAGGGAGGAGATGAGGCCCCAGTCGCCAGAGGTAAGCAAGCAGGGGTTGGCTCAAGAAAGGAAGGTGGGCTGAGAAAACTGTGGAATGGGCCCCAACATGTGGGTTCTGGGCCTGGAGCACCCCACACACACACTCATCCCCCAGCCCCAGAAAAGGCCCCACGTGGCACTCACATGGAAGACGCTGTAGAAGATGGCCTGGAAGACCAGGAGATAGGGCGCGTGGGAGCCCCGTGGCGGGCGCCGCCTTGGCCCCTGCTCATCCTGCTCCTTGTAGTGGGAGTACTCGTAGTACTTCTGGGCCATCCTGGACCACAAAGGAGAGGAGGCTCTCCCCAGCCCCGCCTCTGCCAGAGGCATCTGCTTCTGTGCTCCGACAGGCTGGGCAGCCCCTATGCCTTCCGGATGCACAACCGAGGCCCAGAGGGCAGAAGGGGCTTCCGCCAGGACCCCCAGTTGAGGTTGGCAATGAAGTAGGGGCTGGACCAGGCCTCCAGCCTCCTGCCCCCCTGCTCACCTGGTGATGTAGTTGCCCATAGAGGCCCAAAGAGGCACAATAGCCACTCCCAGGGCGATGGCTGAGGGCACGAGTGTGTAGTAGCGCTCCCAGTAGTTGGTAGAGACAAAGAGGGCATAGATGCCCACGGCCAGGAACATCATCCACTTGGTGCCAAAAAACCTGTGGGCAGCAGGAGGGAGGCTGGCACCATGGACCTAGCAGGACTGCCGTGGCCTGAACCTGATGTGGCCACAACTCCAGACTCTAGATCCCAGCCTCCCAAGGCCACGAGGAGTCCAGAGCGCTACAGTGGAATCTTAACAGACTTGCTGTGTGGCCTCAGGCGAGCCATGTTGGGGTCACCCCTCAATTATTCTGGCTGGAGTATGGGCCCAGAGCCCAAACCAGGGACCTCTTGTGGAGGAGATAAAGAAGGGGGTGGGGGTGTCACCAATCATTGGCTTGTGGGCAAATCCAGCCCTGTCCTGCTGTGACTGTAAGGCCCACAGACTTGTCTCCGGGGATACAACCTGGGTTGGGTCAAAGAATCTGGTACAGCTTCCTCCTCACTGGCTCCCAGGGCAATAGCCTGGCTGGCTGAGGATTCAAAAGGGGGTGATGAGTGAACGGGATAAGGGTCTGATCAACACATGTAGGTGAGCAAGCTAAAAAACAAACAAAACCTAAATGACCCTGATTTTCTGACACAATCACCCCCTTTTCTATTGCAGGGCCCTGTTCTTTTATCATCCTTCTTTTGCCCTAAAATAGATTGGCAGCCCCCTCCTACACTTCGGGGGAAAGGCAGGTCACAAACAAATGCACTGTACTTTGTGATGTGTTAAAACAGCAAAAAGTAAAAATCCTAGGACTCACTGCTGGTGAGGATGTGGTTATAAACAACACATACAGGCAGCGGCCATGCAAATCTGCATCACTCTTTGGAAAAATTGGATCTGGTAATTTCAGCAAGGGTTAAGTGTGGGTTTACAAATCACTCTGCCAGTTACCTCAGAGTGAAGTAAGTTACTTCATCTCTTGGTTTCTTCGGGTGTAATATAAAAGCACCCACCTTGGAGATAACATTTATAAAGTGCCCCCCATGTGGGAAATGAAATAAGGGTTGACAGTTATTATCGACAGTGCTAGGTGTCAAGAGCCATAAAGCCTTTGACGTAGTCAGAGCACTGCTGGGAATTTACCCTAAGAAAATAATAAAGGTTTAAATGGAGAGGGGGCTGCACCGTAGAGCTCTGAGCCACAGTGGAGTGTCCTGTCTCTGCAGAAGCTGCTTGCGACAGCAAAAACCCTACCTGGGAAGACTGGGGAGCAGTTAAGATATGTTAAGTGAAAAGAAGAAAGAAAGTAAAATTGGCTCTTGCACACACATGGGGACAAAGAGTTAGCAGAGCCTTTGGGCACCTGTGAGGGGTTTCCCTCTTTGCATCTCAGTTATTATGAATCTACTGCTGCTTGGGCAATTGTGCTAAAGGAGTTTTGTTATGTTTTGTTTAAGATCAAAACTCAACCACTGGTCTCTGGACCACATCCAAGCAAAGACCTGCTGGTTGGTGGGGAGGGTGCCGTGGAGGGGACTCTTGCATTGGCGGGGAGACTGTACAGACGTCCCTCCTCTCACCCAGCTCCTTTCTGGGAGGAACACCCCCTCCACACCAGTCACAGCTGACTGGGCCAGGACTGGGTGCCTGGGCCTTGCAGGCTGATCAGATTCTCTCCAGAACCCCACAGCCCCGACCCCAGATCATGGTAGGATGCCATGGGCACGGGCAAGCTGGAGGAAAGAGCTGCAGTGAATTTCTGTTCCTTGAAACGAAATAAATGTGCCCTGAGGCAAAGCTCCTCTTTCCTTCCCCAAACCCTGGTCCCACCCCTTTCACTCCCGCCCGGGGAGGGAGGCAAGGCCTCTCCCCAGCTCCCCTCCATGCAAGCACAGCAGGGCGGCTGGCGAGGGCCGGGGCACGGCGGCGCACACCTGATGAGCACGGGCGTGTAGAGCAGGGCGGCAATGGGCGTCACGTTGATGCCTAGCAGCATCTTGCTGTCGATGTCGGGCAGCCCCATGTTGCCGTACTTCACCTCCCGGTAGGTCTCGTCGTAGTGCAGGATGAGCTGCATCTGCAGGAGGCCTGCGGCAGGGGGCGCAGTGGAGGGAGCAGCCTGGCTAATGGGGGGCAAGCCCCACACCCAAGGGACCCCCGATTCCAAGCCTGTGAGGACGGAGCCTGGAGCCAGAGTCCTGCCAGCCAGTGGCAGCCTCAGGAACTTGAACCTGGTCCCCCGGCCCCCGCCATGGCTCCCCCGGCCTCTGGGACCCCAGCGCTCCGAACTGGGAAAGCAGCAGAGCCCACCCACGGCACCTCTGCAGACTGCAGACCGCCCTGCAGATTGGGGCGCAGCTCCACGGGTCCCGGCCGCCCACGCCCCTCCCAGGAAGGCTGCGGCTGGGACCGGGGGACACTGCCCCGTCTGACCTCCCCGCCCCAATCCGGCGCCTCCGCAGCTGCGAGGTCGGCAGACCGGGAAGCGAAAGAGGAAGGGAGCCCTAGTGGGCCCTCAAGTTTCTCTTTCCCAGCCCGAGGTCGGGGCTGGGTGGAGGGTCCCGGGGTGCAGCCTGGGGTTCATGCGCCAAACCCCGGTGAGTTGGTCCCCCTCCTCGCCCGGGGCCCGGCGTAACCTCGCGTCCCCGGCCGCCGCCCCCAGCCCCGGGGGCGCCGCGCACCCAGGTAGACGCCGTAGGTGAGCATGCCGCCCGCGCTGGCCGCCACCACGTTCTTGAGGACGCAGAGGCGCTTGCGGCGGTAGTAGCGGCGCTCCTCCTCCTCCTCGTTGTAGTTGGGGTACGCGCCCACCAGCTCGTCCAGCTGCGGGGCACAGCGCTCGCACCCGGGCCGCGGCGCCCCGGCGTCCGGGGTTCCGCGCGCTTCCCACTGCCCGACCCGGGGGCCGCCCGTCACCCCCCTCTGGAGAGACACCGGCCCCCTGGGTCCCCACCCTCTGCGCCACCCTCCCCAAGGTACCCCCGCACCCTCCCCTGAGCCCCAGCCCGACCTGGGGACCACCTGTCCGCCCCGCCCGGGAGACCCCGGACTCCTGGGTCCCCGTTCCCGCTCACCGGGGCCTCGGCCCCTTCGGGGACCCCGAGCCGGTCCAGATCGCCCTGTGGGCCCGCGGCCCCCGCCACCGGGTACAGCGGCGGCTCCGCCTCCATGGTCCTACACTGACGGCCTGGCGGCTCGCGGCGCGGCCCCGGGTGTCCCTGCGCCAGGGCCTGGCACTTCCTCCCCGCGGCCCGGGCTGGCCCCTGCTCCGCCCCGCGGCCGCCTCCGCCCCGAGGCTCCACCCGCGCTCCCCTGGGCGTGGCCGGACCTGTGTGTCCGAGGGTGTGCGCGCGTGTGTGCATGTGCAGGACGGTGTGCGCGTGCAGCCGGGGATGTGCAAGGCCAACTGGAATCTCCACCCAGCCGCTTCCTGGCTGTGTGACTTTGTCAATCACCTTCACCTCTCTGTACCTCGGTTTCCTCACCTGTGAAACAGGCACACTCATATCCCACCTCTGAGCCTATTGCCGCATTCCTGAGTAGTACAAAGCCTTAGAAAGTCTCGGGCCCCCAATAAGCTCCTGTGTCCTCCCCAGCCCCATCTCGGGCAGGTCAGCAAAGAGCCCCAAGGCAGGGGTAACTCAGGCAGGGGCAGCAGAGGCCCCCTGGACCCCATTCCCACCTCAGGACCTGGCGCCGCTACTACCCACCTCTCACACCTCCTCCTGCTTCAATCGTGGCATCTGCAAATAGGAACCTCCACAGGGTCCCCGAGAGTCTGAGAGCAAAGTGGCACCGTGCATTCCACACCACAGTCGGGCAGCTGCTCCTCTGGGCACTGGGGCCCAGGCTGCAGCCCCAGCAACCCCCCACCCCGACCTCCCAAGCTGAACCTCTGCAGCACCCTCTCTCTGCTCTGCTTAGAACCACCTGGGAAGCTTTTGAAATGCCCACCCTGGGCCTTTGCTTTCCGCCCCACCCTCCGCTGTGGGAATTAGAAGCCGTCCACGGCAGATACAGCCCGCATTATTTCCTCCCTGTTTTCCAGCGGTGTCACTGTGTCCCCCAGGCGACTGCTCTCCAGGTGCCCCTCATGTGAAGGCCTCTATTGAGCACTTAGTAGCAAAAACTCACCCCCAGCAGGTTGCTGGGAAGGCCCAGACTGGGTGGGAGAATTTGCAGCAGCCTTAGGCTGCCAGGTGGTAGAACTTTCTCCAGATACGCAGGTGCAGACATGGAGAAGGCAGACGGTAGACGTGGCAGAGGATGCGGTGCCTGGAAGTGGGAGATAAGGAACAGACGAGAGGGCAGGGCCCGAGGCAGGCGCTGGGAGGGAGAGGAAAGGAGAAGGCAGAGAGCAAGGGATACAATGGAGGCTTGGAGGCCAGGAGGCTATGGTCAGAGGGGACCTCGGGGCTCCTTGACAAAGCCCAGCATGTGGCCGTGGGAGCGGATGAGGAGATCCTGGAGGTGAGTGGCCACCTGAGTTCAGTCCTGTGGGATTCAGAGGGCAGGGCCGTGGCTGGGAGGCAGGGAGAGGGCTGCCATGAGGCCGCTGTGTGGCCACAGGGAGTGTCCTCAGTGGGGAAAGGAATAGAAGGGGGGTGGGACTGGTGTCCAGACAGGAGAGTGAGGGAGACCCCCAGAATGAGCCCATGAGCCTGCCTGGAGTGTGTCCACCTGCACCATATCAGAAATGGGCCCTTGGGCCTTGGGGAGGAAGTGGCATCTACTGTCCACAAAGCCCGTGTCCCCTCCCTCCCACATCCTCCCCCTCCCACATCACGGCGTGAGGATGTTAAGGGACAGAAGTAACCTGGTCAGTGCCCCAGCTGGCAGCTGTGTCCTTTGCTCAGAGCACCTCAGCCAGGCCAGGCCAGGGGGGCAGGGTAGGGGCAGAGCCTTCCCCCTGGAGCTGAGCCCCAAGGATGTCCTCCCAGTGGGGTGCCCAGTCTTCTCTGGGCATTTCTAGGTAAAGCCCCCTCATGTCTCGGGGCACACAACCCAGTATTTCCTCACCTTCGAGATGGGAATAAACAGGAAAGCACTTCTGCAGAATGAAACCAGGATGGAGGCCAGGCTGGCAGCTGGGAGGAAGGGAAGCCTGGGTGGAGGAGGCCACAGGGGACCCGGAGGCGCAGGAGGGGTGGGGCGAGTCCCCGGAAAGAGAAGTGAGGTGCCCCCAGGCCTCACCGCTCTTGCCGAGGGAAGTAGCTGTCACGGGGTCAGAAAGGGAGCGAGCCCATGGAAGTCCCATAGGTGAGAAGGCAGCCGGGACTGGCCTCTGCAGGAAGCTTCGAGATGTGTCCTCTCGGAGCTGCAGCCTGAGAGCCGGA
>PVKY010005897.1:0-16696 GCA_004027775.1 Bradypus variegatus
AAGTCACAGCAAAAACAGTGGGGGGCGCTTGTGGGCACAACTGACTTCGCCTAAGTGGGGCACTCCGCGGGCTGTCTTCCTGGAGAGCCCCCCATGATGACAGACCAAGGGGGATTGTGGAACAGAGGGGTCTGACCATGCCGGGGCCTAGAGGGGGTCTTGCCCTGCCAGAACCTGGCCAGGAATGGATCTTTTCCCCTCCAAGGTGTGCCCCTTGGAAGTCACCATCAGAGGCACCCCACCCATCACCTCTCCACCCCATTCCAAGGGCAATAAGGTGATCGCAGAGGGGGTCTCACCGCTGCCATCTGATACCCAGCAAAATTTGGAGTTGAGAACCTCCCCCCCTTCCCTTTCCATGGCAAAAAAACAGATCCTTCTCAGAGAAACTGTCACACCGCCACCCCCTTAGACAGAGCTTTGAGCTCCCAGAACAGGGACGGGTCTACACTCCAAGAGCACCTGGCGGCCCGCCTCCCGCGGGCTGAGCCCAGTGCACAGCCGGGGGAGGGGGGCGGTGGCAGCCAGGAGAGCCAAGCAGGGGTGACTGTCCCTTGTGAGTTGCATTCTACTCCCCCCATCCCAGCCAGAAAGCCACGGCAGGTTGGGAGAAGCGTGCTGAAGTGGCCCAGGAGAGACTTAGCTGGAGATGTCTCTAAAAGCCCTCAATCGCATTCCCCTTCAGTTTTTGTGTTTTGGGACAATTACTTTAGAAGATAAGTAGGTCGTTTTCAAAACAAAAAAAATATTGATTGCTTTTTTGTAGTGTTCAAAAAAAAAAGGTTCTTTGTGTATAGCCAAATGACTGAAAGCACTGATATATTTAAAAAAATTAAAGGCAATTTATTAAGGAAATTTGTACCATTTCAGTAAACCTGTCTGAATGTACCTGTATACGTTTAAAAAACTCCCCCACGGAATCCCTGTAACCTATTTATTATATAAAGAGTTTGCCTTATAAATTTACATAAAGATGTCCGTTTGTGTCTTTTGTTGTAAAATCAAGTGATTTTTTCATAAGGTTCTATTAATACCTGAAAAGATGGGCAGCACGCAGTTTTATTTTATTTTTGTAAGTTTTTTAATACATGTGAAAGCAAAGAACACTCCGCATGCCTTTCTAAGTGACGCGTTTGCACCTTGTGTTGGGAAGTACTGTATCCTGTGCTGTTAGCATTCTCGATAAACCTCTCTGTGAAAGTGACTCAAGGTGTGGGCTTTCATTGTAAGACAGAAGTCCCCCCTTCCAGCTCACACGACAGCGTGGCGGGGACCTTCCTGCATAGACCCGGCTCTCCCTGGACACGCCCAGCTGCTCCTGGGACCACCGCAGGAGGACCGACGAGCCCGCATTCTCTGTTGGTTCAAGTCGGCGCATTCCAGGCAGTCTGCTCCGGGGGATCGTGGGGAGCCCTGGGGACAGCCTTGGGGAACTAAGTCCAGGGGAAGTCAGGCCTACAGCTCAGCGGAGCCTGGAGGCCTTTTGCCGAGCAGCACAGGGATTTGGGGGATCGGGGGCGTCCATGCGTGGGGCAACATCCTTGGTCCCCAGGGGCCGGATAGGGGCACCTCCTCGGGGCTTTTGGACTCCTGCCTGTCTCTGGCTCTGCTGTTCTTGTGTCCCGTGCCCGCCGTGACCAGACCAGGGCGAGCTGAGGGATGGCTCAGAGGGGACCCTGTAGCCACCGTGGGGTTCCTACACGAGCAGAGGGGGGATTTGCAGGCCATGCCACACACCTCCTGCACCCCGTCTCGGGCTCCCCGGAGGGGCTTGGGCTGCTGAAGGCCACCCCTGTCCGGAGCAACGGGGCCGGGGCTGTGCGCAGAGCCCGGCCCTCACCAAATATGGACACCCAGACTGGAAGGTGCACCCTGAGCTCCCAGGGCGGGACGGTAAGTGGAAGGCTTGAAATGTCAACTCAGGCACACTGAGCATCTCGGGGGCACCATGCCTATTCTGGGAGCTGACTTCTAGCAGGGGGACTGTAGGGCTCAGTCCCTGCTCCCGTGGAGCTGCGTGCTTGCCTTAGGATTTCAGGATTTCACATTCTAGGGTAGTGCCAGCCCGTGGAAAGTCCCTGGGACTAAGGGCATGGCTTCTGGGAAAGAGGCTGGGGTGGGGTGGGGTGGGGCGTCAACTTGGGCACTGGGGGAGTGGGTGGACCTGGTTTCTGGAAACAGCCCTCTGGCCCTGGAATGACAAGCTGGGGATGACCCTTTGGGGTCAGGATCTCGGGTGGAGGGATACTAAGGGCATCCATCCAGCAGGAGGCACAGCAATGAGTAAGGCACACTGGCCGCTTGCGGGGTCCTCCCCGTCCAGGGGGCAGGGGTGAGCCAGGTGAAGAGGCACCAGACAGGTTTTCCCATGGATGTTTGGGCGCCATCTTGCAGAATAAGGAATTAGCCTGGGGGATACATGAAACCCACAGACTCAGGAGAGAGCATCCCTGGAGTTGTGATCCCTTCCGGCCGCTGATGGGCGCAGAGGGCTAGAAGCGAGGTGAACAGGCAGGGGCCATGTCCAGATGGCCTGGTCTGGGACTGCACTGGAGGGCTTCAGGGACCCTGGGGAAGCGATGGGGTTGGATCTGTGCTTCCGGAAGACCCCCCCCCCGGGGGTGGCATCCCAGAAGAGAGGGCCTGACAAGGGCAGTAGGCCAGCGCGGAAGGGGGGGTGGCTCCGTGACACTTAAGGAGATGAGAGGAAAATTGTGGCTGCTGAGGTGTGGGGTGGAGGGATGGAGGAGTGGCCGGAGAGTCCAAAGAAATCAGTGTGGGGAGGACCTGGTGGGCAAGGACAAGGGACAAGACAGTGGCTGGGGAGTTAAGCAAATTGGGAACAGTCTGGTGACGACTGCTTCAGAAGAGGGTGGCTGAAGCCAGGGGAAGGGCAAACCGACCCCAAAGGGAGGTGAGACAGCAGGAGCCGAAGGCCTGTTTTTGAAGTCAGAAGAGCATCAAGGAAGTTGATGTGCCAGTGGGAGGAGCTGGCACAGGACAAGGGGAAGAGGCTGCCGAGGGCTCAAGGGCTCGCAGCTGCTGTGCCAGGTCCTGAAGGAGAGGAGGAGGGACCCAGGGCACGGGTGGAAATGCTCTGAGCCAAGGTGGGTGGCCATGCAGGCTTCCAGACTCTTCTCCAGGCCTGGGCCCTGCTGTGATTGCCTCCAAACAAGAGGCAGCCAAGGGGGGCCCTTTCTAGTTACACACATCTGACCCCCTTCTGCCCAGCACTCTGCCGATTCCCTATTGCCTACCAATGAAAGATAAAACAATGGGACCCCCCCAACACACACAAACACACACCCCAACAAGTGACTTTCACGAGATCCAGCTGGGGCCACTGGAAGCCCTCTGCCCATCTGGGATAGCCACGCCTTTGCCAGGTTGTTTGTTCTTGGCGCTCGGAAGCGCTCCTCTTCATCCTTCGGAGCCCCACGCGCACGGCCCCTTACTCTGAGAAGCCTGCCCCGCCGCGGCCGGCGGGGCGAAGTGGCCCATCGGGGCTCCCCCGGCCTCCTGCCCCCCACCCGGGACGCGGAGGACGGCGCCGCGCCCGGGCGGGTCCCCCGGCTCCCCGCTCCTCCCGGGCCCGAGGGCAGGGTCCGGCCGCAGCCAGCGCGGGACACCCCCGTGCGGCCGAGGCGGGCGCGGCCGCCAAGATGGCGGCCCGGGCCGGGCACCGCCCCTTCCGCCCCGCCGGGCGTCGCACGAGGCCGGCTTCAAGGGGAAGTGAGTCAGTGTCCGCGACCTGGCCAGCCGAGGCCTGCGACCGTCGTGGCCCCGAGAGGCCCCGGCTGGCGGCGGCGAGGCGGGCATGGCCGGGGGGCCGGGCCCGGGGGACCCGGGGAACCCCGCGGCCCCCGGCGCCCAGTCCTTCCTGTACGAGGTGCCGCCCTGGGTCATGTGTCGCTTCTACAAAGTCATGGACGCCCTGGAGCCCGCCGACTGGTGCCAGTTCGGTGGGTGGCCGCGGGCCGGGGCCGGGGCCGAGACGCGGTGTGGGGTGGGGGGGGGTGGGGGTGGCGGCCCCCCGCGGCCCTGACGGCCCCCGCTTCCGGCCCCGCAGCGGCCCTGATCGTGCGCGACCAGACCGAGTTGCGGCTGTGCGAGCGCTCCGGGCAGCGCACGGCCAGCGTCCTGTGGCCCTGGATCAACCGCAACGCGCGCGTCGCCGACCTCGTGAGCATCCTCACGCATCTGCAGCTGCTCCGCGCGCGGGACATCATCACGTCCTGTGAGCGCGGGGCGCCCTCCGGGGCCGGCTGGGGTGCACGGGCTCCCTGACCCCCAGCCCCACCCCCACCCACCGGGCTGGGCCCCGCCTGGCCCCCGGAAGCTCCCCACATTCAACCTGTCTTTTCTCCCCTGGCGTCCCAGGGCATCCTGCAGCCCCCCTTCTGACCCCCAGCACCACTGCCCCGCGGCCCAGCAGCATCCCTGCCCCCTCGGAGGAGGCTGTGAGCCCCTCCAAGCAGCATTCCTCAGTCTCCACCCTCCTCTCCCCAGGTAAGCGCTCACCCCCACTCCGGCATTGGAGGCAGAGGGGCTTAGGCCTGGGAAAGGGGACCACAGGGACCGCAGGCAGCTGTGGCCTCTGGGCCCCACTCCGGCCTCTCACTACTTCCTTTATGAAGCTTTTCCAGGCTCCCAGAGCCGTTCTGGGCCTGAGCTGGGCCCCGTCCCACGCCTTGCCTCCCTCCAGCCACCCCCACCAACGCCGGCCCCTTCCTCTCCCAAGGTAGGTGCCCCCTGCCCCCCTGGGAAGCGTCCTGACCACCAGGAGGAGGACACCCAGCCTTGGTCCCCTAGGGAGGCAGCCAGGCCGGGGAGGTGGGAGCTCACCTGCTTCGGGGCCTCTTCCCACAGCCGAGCCCCGAGAGCCCGCTGTCCTTCCTGCACGGGGCCCTCCCCTCTCCATTCTGCTGGCCCTTCCTTGAGATCTCCCAGGGCACCCACAACTTCTCCGAGAAGCTCAAGATCGGGGAGGGTGGCTTTGGCTGTGTGTACCGGGCCGTGCTAAGGAACACCGTGTACGCCGTGAAGAGGCTGAAGAAGGTGGGTGTGGCTTTCCCTGCCAAGGCCCTGGAAGGGCCTAGAAAGTAGACGGTGGCCCTCCAATTCCAGTTCACGGTCTCGGGATGGGACACTCTGTTTTTGTTAGGGGGAGGAGACAGGTGGCATTCGCAGGCGGGGTGGGGTGGCAGGCAGAGCCTCAAACTGCCTCCTGTTTTTGCTGCCGCTGCCTCCAGGAAGCCGACCTAGAGTGGAGCACCGTGAAGGAGAGCTTCTTGACCGAGGTGGAGCAGCTGTCGCGGTGAGCCCCACCATGGACCCCCTCAGGCGCCACCCGCCCTCCTGGGCCATGACCAGATGCAAGGGCTGACACTCAGCCCCCCACTTTTTCAAGCAGGTTTCGTCACCCGAACATCGTCGACTTTGCTGGCTACTGTGCCCAGAGTGGCTGCTACTGCCTGATCTACGGCTTCCTGCCCAGCGGCTCCCTGGAAGACCGCCTCCACTTCCAGGTAGCCCTACCTGGCCCCTCGGCACCCGAGAGGGGCTGGGCCCGGGGCCTTGGCATTTGTGAGTGGTCCTGCCGGCTGGCTTCCGGGGTGGGTCATTTTCTAGAACCTGGGCCATGATGCCTCTTGAAAAGGGAGCTTTTTCGATCAGAGTGGCTCTGACCCGGGCTGGTCGGCCTAGGCCTGGAGGAAAGGGGGGCAGCGGGCAGCCGCCTGTACCATCTGGAACCACAATCTGGACCTGTCTGGGTGAGATCCCCCAGGCAGGAAAGGCAAGGGGCTTCCTTGAACTTCAGGGGGAGCGAGGGCCTGTTCAGTTCCATGAGAATCCACAGCGAGTGCCCCATCCATAAGGGGCTTTTCGAAAGTATCAGCGTAGCTCAGACTTGGCCTTCCCATGAATCCGGCGATGGAGCTCTGGCTCCTAGTTTTCCCCCAGGGAAAGCTGAGGCCCAGAAAGTGAGATGGCTTATTCCAGACCCTGCAACAGGTGGGTGGCGGGGGGCATTAGCGTCTAGGAATGTGAGCCCCGGGACTTTCCATCACACCGCTCCTGTGCCCCTTTGCCCCCTCTGCCACTCCAGACCCAGGCTCTCCCGCCTCTGTCCTGGCCCCAGCGACTCAACATCCTGCTGGGCACAGCCCGGGCCGTTCAGTTTTTACATCAGAACAGCCCCAGCCTGGTCCACGGAGACATCAAGAGGTGAGGAGGGGCCGTGGCAGGACCCTGGGGCCCGGGAGAGCTGCAGGAGTGGGGGGCTGGTCGGGGCATCACACTCCCAAAACTTCTGCCAGTGGCAGTGAGGAGTGGCCAAGCGCTTCCCGAAGGGCCCCCCAGGAGAATAGGCCTGCCTTCTGCCACTCGTGGCTGCTGTGAGGTGTCAGGACACAGCCCCGGGTACCCCGGCCTCCAACAGGTGTGGAAATGGAGCCAAGGAAGTGCCCCGCTGAGAGCAGGGTACTTGGCGTGGGGGGCTGCTTGCTTGCCCCCTTCCCCTGCAGCCCCAGCCTGGAGGCCCCCGAGTCTGATGGCATCAGGCACTGGGCAGGCGTGGAGGGGAGAGCAGAGCCGGGCCGGGCTGATGGCACTCTCTTCCCCACCCCCAAGTTCCAATGTCCTTCTGGATGAGAGACTCATGCCCAAGCTGGGGGACTTTGGCCTGGCCCGCTTCAGCCGCTTTGCAGGGGCCAGCCCCGGGCAGAGCAGCGCCGTGGCCCAGACTCAGACTGTGCGGGGCACCCTGGCCTACCTGCCCGAGGAATACATCAAGACGGGCAAGCTGGCTGTGGAGACGGACACCTTCAGCTTCGGGGTGGTGAGGAGGAGCCATGACCGGGTAGGGCGGGAAGGCCTGGAGGATTCTGGGTGGGGGCCACAGGAGGCCTGGTGACGAGCTCACAAAGCTTGAGCTGCCGGGCCCCCTCCCTGGGCCCCACACCCCACTTCCCATCTATCACTTGATATTCTCTCATGCAGGACCCCTAGCCCTGGCCTCCGCTGCTTGTCCGTGGGCTATAGCCATCAGTCCCATTTGTGCCTTGGCAGCGTCCCTGGGACAGGACCACTCTGTCTGCCCCAGAGGTCCCTTGCCTGTAGGCGGCCCCAGGCAGCCACTGCTATGCTTCTCCATCTTTCCCTCTCCAGTTGCTGCTGGAGACCCTGGTGGGCCAGAGGGCAGTGAGGACCCATGGCTCCCGGACCAAGTACCTGGTGAGCTCCCCAGGGCTGGGCAGGCAGGAACGGGGGGAGGCATTGCTCCTGGCAACCAGCAGGGGCAGCCCTGGAGGGTGGGACACTCCAGAAGACAGTCCTGGCACAACTGGTACCAGAAGCTGGGGAGGGGCCTGCAGGGGGACACAGGGGGCTGGGAACAGGCTGTGGGTAAGGCTCGGGCAGGCTCCCCACATTCTCCAGGGACGAACGGTTCATGCTGTGGGGGCAGGTCTGGGGTCCCCCCATGCCCTTCCTCCTTCCTTCCCATGGACCGAGATGGGGGCCAAGAGAACCGGGTTCTAGTCCCAGCTCAATGGTGGCCTTGGAGCAAATTCCTGTTCCTCACTGGGCCTCGGTTTCCCCATCTGCAAAACAGACTTAAGACTCATAAAGCACTTGGGCAATTCCGGAGCCCAGGATGTGGTCAGTTTGTGCTTTGATGTTGACAGAAACCTGCTGCTGCTTTCCGCCGGGGTCTCCGCCAGGCCTGTGCCTTGCTCCCTGCCACGGTTGCCCACCTCCCACCCAGCAACACCGCTTGGGGTGCCCCCTTGAGCTGGCCCAGCTCAGACCACCTCTCCACCATCGTCACCCTGGTTGTCTTTTCTGGATCTCTTTTGAGCTCTCCCCGTTGGTTCTCCACGCCACAGTTCTTTTGAAAACAAAGCTGGTCATGGGAGCCCAGTGCTTTTGGGGTGAAGGCCCAGTTCCTCACTGTGGCCCCCCACCACCAGCCTTCTCCCTGTCCCCTGCCGCCTGCTTTTCCCTCGGCCCAAAAGTCCACCTCCCCCACTGCCCCCAGCAGCTTCCTCCTCACCCGCCTGATCTCACCACTCCGGTCTGTCCTGGCCCACCTCTCCAGATCCCCACTCGGGGCACCTGCCCTGACCCCACAGCCCCAGTCACATGCCCTCGTGTTTTCCTTGGGCTTGTGGGCTCATTGGCGTCTCTCTCCGCCTCCAGAAAGTCAGCTCTGTGACGAGGGGGGCAGGGTGCTTTGCTTTTCTCTGTGTCCCTCGTGCCCAGAATAGTGCCTTCCACCCAGCGGGCACTCCATAGGTCTGTGAGGAAACAAAGGGAAAACCAGAGAAAGGCTGGGTGATGAGGGCCCCTGGCAGCCACACTCACAGCATCTGTTACCACAGAAGGATCTGGTCAAAGAGGAGGCCGACGAGGCTGGGGTGGTCCTGAGAGGCGCCCAGAGCACAGCACAAGCGGACATGGCTGCAGACGCCTGGGCGGCCCCCATCGCCACCCAGATCTACGATAAACACCTGGACCCCAGGCCCGGGCCCTGCCCGTCCGAGCTGGGCCTGCCCCTGGGCCAGCTGGCTTGCTGCTGCCTGCACCGCCGGGCCAAGCGGAGACCCCCCATGACCCAGGTAGTCCCGGGAGGGGTCAGGGGGCACAGTTAAGAGACAACCCCGCCTTCCTGGCCAATCCTGGGGGAGCTGACCACACCACCCGGAAGGCGGCACTTGCAGACGCACGTTCCTGCGCGACCTTTGGCCCACAGGCTCTGTTTGGGGGCACCAGGCACGCGAGAGACACCCCAGTGGACGCAGGCACCTTCCTGCGACTGGGGGACCCAGGACCGCTCTGCTTTGATGGGCTCCCAGCTTTGAGCCTGGGTTCCTTGATCATAGAAAAGGGCTTCTCCTGCGCCCCCTGCTGGGGCCACGGGGCCACTGCGTCTGTGTTTTTCTGGCCCCTCCAGGGACCCCCCCCACCTCCCCTCTGATGACAACACTTGAGGGCCACAGGGCAGTGAGAGTTGCTTTCTAGAAGAGAGAAGGCAGTCTCAGTCCTTGGCTCCAGGGGCCATGATGGGGACAAAGGGGCAAGGGTGTGCAGATTTGAGGTCCCCAAAGCTCCCGGAACAGCAGGGCAGGGCCATTTGGTGAGGGCCATGATCAAACCAGGTGGCAGAGCACAGCCCACTCTATAGCTGAGTCGGGGACCCCCTGGTTAATAAGGAGCTGGGGTGCAGAGGGCTCCCACCAGGCCCCCTCACCCACACAGCCCTTTCCTACCCTCACAGGTCTACACAAGACTAGAAAAGCTGCAGGTGACAGCAGGGCCACCCCTAGAGCCAGAGGCCACCAGCCACAGCTCTCCATCCCCGCAGGAGAACTCCTATGTGTCCAGCAGCGGCAGTGCCCCGAGCAGGGGTGCCCCTTGGCAGCCCCTGGCAGCACCTTCAGGAGCCCCGGCCCAGGCAGCAGACCAGCTCCAGAGAGGCCCCAACCAGCCTGTGGAGAGTGACGAGAGCTTGTCCGGCCTCTCGGCTGCCCTGTGCTCCTGGCACTTGACCCCAAGCTCATCCCCAGGCCCTGGGCAGGCCGGCTGGACACAGGCGGGGGGAGCCACAGGGGAGTCAAGCTGGGGGAGCAGCCCAGAGCCCCGGCCCACAGCTGTGGAAGGTAGCTGGGGTAAAGGGGCCACTTTTGATCCCCCCCTGTGTCCCCAATCCCTGGGCTTCCGGGAGGAGAGCGTGAGGCTGCTGTTCCTGGGGCAGGGCACTCACCCAGCCTTAGAGAGGAGCCCGGAACACAGCCTAAGGACCGTCTCAGCTGCTTGGGCCTTGCCCTCCCCTACAAGAGCTTCCTTCCTACTCCTTCCCTCCGCACTCCTGACAGCTGGGAAGAAGGAATGTTCCATCCAGGTCTGGGCTCCCAGCCTAGCTGGGGGCGCATCCATGGCCCGGCCCCAGAGTTGGTGACAGGGCCTTGAGGGATCCCGTCCAAGCAGGACATGGGGAGCTAGGCTGGAGCTGGAAGTGTCAGTGAAGAGGTGTCCTCGGGAAAGAAAGCCTTTTGCACCTAAGAGGCCACCCTCTCTTCCCCAGGCTCGTCCCCGGGCAGCTCTGCGTCGTCAGAGCCGCCACAGATTGTCATCAACCCGGCCCGGCAGAAGATGGTACAGAAACTGGCCCTGTATGCAGATGGGGTGCTGGACAGCCTGCAGCTGCTCTCGTCAAGCTCCCTCCCAGGTAACCCAGGGGCTGTGGGGTGACGGGGCTCAGAGCCCAATTTAGATCCCTCCAGCAGAGCGTTTGTTCCCGTCATGCAAGGGACAGCACAGTCTCACGGTGGCCAACCCAGCCTCCACCTGCCCAGCCCTCCCCTCCCATGGGCAGTTGTCCCCCTCAAGCAGTGCATGCTGGGTGAGACCCCACCCACTCTCTGAGCCGCGTGTCAGCTGCCCTGACAACAGCACATGCCCTGAGCCCAGGCTTGCCAGTCCTCCCGGATGCTTCTGGAAAACCATGAAGCCCCAGCAGGAATTTTCCACTACAATTGCTATTTGAAGAGCTGCTACTTAGAAACAGAAACCCTCGAGTCCAGCACATGCCCCAAGAGAGGAGAGGGAGGCGTGGGCCAGCCCCCAGAGCAGGGCTTCCAGTTTCCCAAAAGGAATTTCCTTCCTTCCCCTAGGCTGGGGCCTGGAGCGTGACCACAAGCAGGGGCCAGAAGAGAGCGACGAATCTCAGAGCTGACACGCTCACCTGGGCAGATCCCCTGGACCCGGCAGACACAGTTCTCACGGTTGGAAGTTCTCATGGTGTGCAACACTCAGTGGTCTGTGGGTGGCGGGGCCAGGGTGCCGTACTCACTGGGGGAGAGAAGGCGGTGGTCCCCCCCTGCTGCTCTCGGGGCGTGGGCACAGCAGGCTCAGGGCCGGGCAGCCAGGCCGCTGGGGCACCAGCTTGCCGTCACTGGGGCAGGACGTCCTCAAAGGCCTGTCTTCAGGTCAGCATTCAGGGGAAAGGAAGACCGATGGGGTCTGAGGGGCATGGAGTGGTATTGCATGGTGGGTAAGTGGAAGGGGGAGCCAGGAGAGCTGAGCAGAGCAGCTGCAGAAGGAGCCCTGAGCCATCTCTCTGTGGCCCTGGTCTTTCCTGAAGCCCTAGGGGAAAATGGCCACTGCCTCTACAAAATAGAGCCCATGAGGCCCACTGTCCCCAGGCTTCACCAGGGAGATGCTAGCCAGCCAGACAGCACCTGCTAGCCTGGCACCCCTGGGCGCTCCAGATGGTTCCATGTCACAGGCTCGGCCTCTGGCCTAGGCACTGACTGTGAAAGAGGGACCGCTCCCCGAGGTTCAGCCAGGCCCAAGCCCCTGTGTCTCCTAAACAGCAAGATGCCCCCGAAAAGGCAAGAAGGTGGAAGCAGGGCAGAGAGGGAGAAGAAGCATTTTCAGGAAAAGAAATATGACTCACATTTTTAGAAGCAAGTCACTGAGTGTCGCCTCAAGTGTCTTAGTAGCCCAGGGCTATAGCACAGGCTTACGGTGACTCTATGTCCACGGTCACGTGTCACACTACATGCCCCCACAAAGCTAGGCATTGGTGAAATGCAAGTTGTCTTTGAGTAATAAAACCTTACATGTTTTTGATCTCTGGCTAACCTTGTGGAGTTTGTTGTACTGAAAGCCTTGCATCTTCCGGTGCTTTTCATCGTGAGATTCTTGACTGTCCAACCAGGAAAACCAGACCCAAGAGTCCTCTGTAGGCTCCTGTTGCCCTCCCTGTAAGCAACAGAACTGTCACTCAACAGCCGCATGACATGTCATTCAATTTTTCCCTGAGTTTTGTGTGCTTTTTGGACGCTGTGGTAAATAGTATCTGGGTTTCATTTCCCAGCTGTCCACTGATAATATATAGAAACCTGTCTGTTGACCTTGTGTTTTGTGACCTTGCTTCTCAAATTCACTTATTAGTTCTAGCAGTTTTTTTGGTTCATACTTTGGAATGGTCTGTGTCCATGTGACCAACTCATCTGCCTTTTTCTGTCTTTTTCTTCCCTTTTCTGTCTTTTTCTTCCCTTATTGCACTGTCTAGTGAAATGTGAAACAGAAGTGGTGAAAATGGACATCCTTGGCTGTCCCCAACCTTAGGTGGAACACGTTGTCTTTCATCATTAAGCATGAGAGTCACTGTAGGATTTCCATAGGTTTTTTTTTTAATCAGGTTGAAGACATTTTAATATATTCTTAGTTTGTTGAGAATTTTGATTATAAATGGTTGTTGAATTTGGGAGGAGGTATTGAATCACTTTTCCAAGTGCTTTTTCAGCATCTCTTGGGGTGATCATATGGTCTTTCTCCTTTATTCCGTTACTGTGGTAAAGCACATTGATTTTCAAATGTTAAATCAACCTTGCATTCCTTTTATTAAAATACTGCTTGGTCATGACGTATGATCCTCTTACATATTGCTGAATTCCATTGGCTAATATCTCTTAAGAATTTGTGCATCGAGGCCCAGGAGGGTTATTAGACTGCAGTTCTCTGGTAGTATCTCTCTCTGGTTTGGGTATCGGGGTAACTCTGGCCTGATAAAATAAGTCAGAGAGGGTCTCCCCCTCCTCTTAGGTTCTTCAAGGGTTTGTGGCTACTTGGTGTCATTTCTCCTTTAAACATTTGATGGAATTCACCCAGTGACGCCATCTGCATCTACGTCTTCCTGGTGGGAAGGTTTTTAATTATGAACTCAGTGTCTTCAATTAGATATCCAGCCACTCAGATTTTCTCTCTTCTTGTGTCCATTTTGGTAATTTGTGCCTTGCAAGGAATTTGTCTGTTTCACCTAAGTTGGCACAAAGCTAATAGCCCCTTATCCTTTTAATGTCTGTAGGATTTGTAGTGATGTCCTCTTTTTCATTCCCAATATTTGTCACTTGTGTCTTTTTATTCTTGATTATTCTACATAGAAGTTTATCAATTTTATTGATAATTTTGATGAACCAAGTATTGGTTTCATGGATTCCTCCCCACCCCACCCCGCCATTGTTTGTCCATTTTCTTTTTCGTCGATTCTCACTCTATCATTTCCTTTATTTTACCCTCTGTGGGGTTAATTTGCTTCTCTTTTTCTAGCTTCTTAAGGTGTAACCTTAGATCACTGATTCAAATACAAGCATTTTAAAGCTGTAAATTTCCCTTTTTAAGCACAGATCTAGCTGCATCCTACGCATTTTGGATACATGGTATTTTCACGTTCATTCCAATTATGATGTTTTCTAATTCCCCTTGTGTTATTTAATTCCCAAATATTTGGGGATTTTACAGATATCTTTTCACTTATGTTTCTAATCTAATTCTATTGTGGTCAGAGAATTTACTCTGTATGATTTTGTTTCTTTTGACTGTCTTGAGGCTTGTTTTATGGCTTGGCATATGTTTTCACTTGGTGAATATTCCACGTGTATTTGAAAAGAATGCATGGTCTGGTTAGTTGGGTGGAGTGTTCTATAAATGTCAGTTAGGTCAAGGTGGCTGATAATCTTGTTTAAATCTTCAGTATCCTTGCTGAGTGGATATTCAGAATGGAATACCTGACATATCTGACTTTTTTCCCTCAAATTTGATGCGTATGTTCCTGGTTTATGATTGAGTGTAGGTTTTAAAAATTTCTGTCTCTAAATTTAAATGAAAAAGCATATCTTCCTTATGAATATATAGTAATAATCATCTCCCACTTCATGTTTTCTCCTTACCAGACATTGGCAATCCTAATTCAGTTTCTTTGTCACATCTCTATTTTATTCCATTTTCCATGTGGTTACCATTTTGTATTTAGTTTTGGAAATTTTCTTCACAGGAATGTCCTCTCCTGCATTTGATTTCTTTCAACCATCCTATTTGTAAAGTCTGAGAAATTTATTGTATTTTTTCATTGCTCCTTTTTCTTTGCAGTTTTAACCCTCTTCTTCCTTCATGTATTTATGTTCTTCATGCACAATTCTGAGTTTATGAAATTGTGGTATTTTTAATAGGCTCTTTATTTCAATGGAAATTATTTTTTCATTGTTATATGTGAAGGACTAGGTGTGTTTGCATTTATGCATATATCATTAACCTAATGACCTTAAAAGCTCTTTTCTTGCATAAGAAAGGACTGTGCTGTGATTATGGGTTTCCTGTGATTTGGGGTTTTTGAAGGAGATTATGACTAGAGCAGTGTTACATGTGAAACCTGTAAAATGGCAAAATTGTCTTGAGGAAAAGGGTGGAGGTAGCATCTGAGAGTTCTGTAAATTCCAAATGATAAATACCCACTCAAAAAAAAACTATATATATATATCCTTGCTGACTTTCTGTCTACAAGTTCTATCTGGTGGACTGAGAGAAGAATATTGAGGTCTCCAACTGTCATTATAGATTGGTCAGTTCTGTCAGATTTTCCTTCATGTATTTTGAAGCTCTTATTGGGAGCATCCACATTTAGAGTTGTTATGTGTTCGAGTTCATTGATGATAGACAGCATATGGTTCAGTCTGACTTTTTTAACCAGCCTGACAACCTCTGCCTTTTAATTCGTCTGTTTAATCTACTTACATTTAATGATCAGGCTTAAGTCTACCGTCTTATGATCTGTTTTCTATTTGTCCCATCTGTTCTTCGCTCCTCTTTCCCTCTATTCTTGACTTCTTTTGAATTAATGGAGTATTTCCAGTATCCTTTTATCTCTGCTATTGGCTTATTAGCTATACCTCTTTGTTGTATTTTTCCAGTGTTTGCTCTAGGGTTTACAATCTGCATCTGTAACTTGTGACATTCTCACTTCAAATGAAGTTATGCCACTTCACGTGTAGTTTATGAACTTTATACCACCTTTATTGTCCCATATTATAAATATGTTCAAGGATTTAAAGGAAGATAGATGGGCACAACAAAGCAAGAAAATGGAAATTATTAAAAAAAAAATAAGCAAACGGATGTCTAAAACCAAAAACTACAATATATGGATTGGGCTTAACAATATATTACGAATCCCCCAGTACCTTATTGTTGTTATTCAACTCTCTTTTAAATAAATGTAAACATTAGGAAAAAAGCATTTTATTTTTATGCATGTTTACCATTTCCAGCACTCCTCACTTTTTTTTTTTTTTTAATGGAGACATGAGTTGCCATCTGGAATCATTTCCCTTTCGCCCGAAGAACTTTCTTTAACGTTTGTTGACGTGCAGGTGTGCTGGCAACAAGGTTCTCTTTAGCAGTTGTTTTCAGCAGTTTCATTCAAGATAATTTATCTTGCCCTATCTTATAACTCATTGATCTTTTCTTCTGCAGTGTCTAATCAGCTGTTAAGCCGATCCATATATTGTACTTTTTGGCTCTAGACATCCATTTGCTTCTTTTTTTTTTAAATAATTTCCATTTTCTTGCTTTGTCATGCCCATCATATTTTCCTTTAAATCCTTGATAAAATAATCGCTCTTTTAAAGTCCTGGTCTGTTATTTCCATTATCTGTTACTTCTGAGTCTATTTCTGTTGACTGATTTTCCTCCTAGTTCTGGGTCATATTTTCCTGTTTCTTTGCATATCTAATCATTTTTCACCAGACGCTAGAGATTGAGAATGTCACAATATCTTCCTTGAAGTGTCTTGGGCTTTGTCCTGGCAGGCAGTTAATTTACTTGATCATCATGATCCTTTTGAGGTTTGTTTTTCACATTTTGTAAGGGCAGCTCCGGAGTACCCTTTCCTCAAGGGCTAGTTTGGCCCTCCTCTCCAAGTATGGCCTTTAATGCTCCAAATGTTGAAGAAGGTTCCACCACTCTGGTCAGAAGTTGAAAGTCTTCCAAGCCTCAGAGTTTCTCCCTATTTTTTTATTGGGCCAAAGACTCAGAAGGTCCTAATGCAGATTTCTGGAGCTCTTTCTCTGCTTAGCTCCCCTTTTTGGTGCTTTGTGCCTCCCCTCCCCCATATTAAGCCACCTCAGTCTCCCCAAACTCCATTCTCTGTCTCCTCAACTCAGTGAGATGACAGGTTCAGCTTGGGATCCCTTCTCCACACCAGGGCTCAGAAATTGCTTCCGGGCGGAAATCCAGGGCAGTTGTCGGTGACACCTCATTTGTTTCCCTGACCACAGTCCTGTACTGCCTGCTGTCCAGTATCAGAAAACACTCCTACCTGTCTGCAAAATTGCCCAATTTTCCAGTAGTTTCCAGCCACAGGGCTATTCTGGTATTAGTTATTCCATCATGGCCAGGGTTGCAAGTTTTCTCCTCTTGTTCTTCTGAGGGATTCTTCACCCCAAAGGTCAACCTGTCTTTCTTCTGCCGGATCAGTTGCTTTCCCTCTCCTGGATCTGTTTGCATCCGCTGGCATGGGTACACATACAAATAGGTCCTGGCAGCTTTCATTCTTTAAAAAAGAAGAAGAAGAAAAAGAAAAACTCCTTTGACCCAACACCCCCCTCCAGCCACCACCCAAATTCTCTGTTCCTCTTTATAGCCCTGTTTCGTAAATAATTGCCTGTTTTCACACTTCTTCCCATTCCCTCTTCAACCCCTTCCAATCTGGCTTCCACTCCTACCTGTCTGCAAAATTAACTTTTGTCAAGGATACCAGCGATCTGTACATTGCCGAACCCAAGGGTCACTGGGATGACTTCTTTCTGGAACCTCTCGGCAGCTGCTCTAAGAACCACTCTTCTCTCGTGAC
>PVKY010005898.1:0-16677 GCA_004027775.1 Bradypus variegatus
GGATCTGGTGGAAATTCCCCACAGGATTAGGCCTCCCCCGCCCCCCCAGAGTAAAAGCACCAGATAAACCTAGAGCCCTTCAGATTTCTTGTCTCCCTATGTGGCTACCCTGAAAGCCAGCAGAACAGCCAAGTACGCATGTAGTGTGGACGTCAATCTATGCTCTACTGATAAGCCGCCATGACGTCAGGGAGCGTGGGGGTGAGGGTAGGGGTTAGGCTCAAAGTCATCCTGCTGGCTGGTGTCCAACTGTCTCAGAGTAGAGCTCACTTTTAATACTGACACCAACCAACAACAAAAACAGTCCCGGTTAGGGGCAGTTACATAATGTGTCTTAAAACAAGTGTTTTCATTGAATTAAATATAAAAACCCAAACAACAAAAGAATTCCAAACCACAGCCTTATTACAGAGATAGACAATAAATAACGTAACCCCCTAACACACATGCACATAGACACGTTTCAAATCAAAAGGATGGTACCATACTTCCTTAAAAATACTTTCTAGGAATAATTTGGTCTTTTTTAAAAGTTTTATGCTTATTGGTAATGAATTCCACAACTTTCAACTCTCTTAATCCAGGAGTATCTGAGCTATTTCCAGAAAAGGGCCCCGTGACCATGTGTGTCTTACCCACCTCCCGCACTACAAAGGCGCGTGAGGGCCTGCAGAGGGGGCGTGGGAAGCGGCTACATGGCGGCGACTGCCACTGCTGGTTTACGGCGTTTGGGGAGGGCTGCAGGCAGAGGCTGGTCTCATGTCACTAAATCTAGAATTTGACAAACTACTAACTGGGGCTTAGAGCCTTGTGAAAGCTGGAACTGAAATAGTTGGTTAGGGTAATTTTAAAGAATTCTTGGCTTTGGAGTTTACTTCTCTTAACCAATTTGACAGGAGAGGAAAAACAAAAAAACAACCAACAGATGGAAAGGACCTGCAAGTCAAATACCTGAAACCATTCTGGGCAGAGAGAATTCAGGTTGTGGGGACATGATCCTTAAGGAAAAGGCCACTCACTTCAAGAGTAAGGCCAAAAGGATCTGGGAAATTAAGGAGAGAGGGTTCAAAACCCAGATGGTGCACTGCAGTCAACCACCACCACAGAAGGGATGCAAGGGCAGGACCAGGTTCAGATCTGCAACCTCCCAAGCTGATGCCTGTTTTCTTGCAGGGCTGGAGCCTGGCACCTCCTCGTCCAGGTATTCGTTGTCTTCCTGCCGGCCATCACCACCCGTTCCCATCATATCTAAACAGTGGCATCCTTGGGACCCCAGGCTGGGTCTTGGCTAAGCTGCCCAGTATCTAAAGGCCATCGAGTCTAAGCAGCCGAGTGGACACGGGACACCCTGGCTGCAGACCTTTCACTAACACTGAGAACTCATATCTGAAAGATGAGACCACATATATTCCCAGGGAATTACTACATGATCAACAGCCATGCTTACGTTCAAAAATCAAAAGAGAAAAATAGGCCATACTTTGGATAAGATGCATAAATGTGCTTCAAAATGCCCTCTACTAAAGTACTTCACAAGCAGAAATGAAACAGACCCACCCTAACTTTAGTGTCTTGGCCCACTTCTAGTTTTAATATTGAAATTCAGTACATTTTAGAGTCAGAAAACTAAAAATTAAGCTGGCAAAATTAAATCCTTTCCATCATTTTATAATGGTCACCCTTACTATTCTATGAACTATAAATTATATAATTAGACTCAGGTGGGAATTTAGAAGCTGGAGATAGTGTCGCCACTTAAATCTCACTAACAATGACTTTCATAAGGTGCTGCTAACACATACTTTAGGATAAAGCATCCCACTTTTGCCTTAAACCTGTGGCAGCTTTCAGCTTGTCCAACACGGCAGCACAGGCCTCCTGCCCCCACCCAGCACTGTCCTGGGCAGAGCCCTCTGCAGTTTGGGCCACGGGAGGCACTGACCTGGCCACTGTGTGCCTCCGCTGGGTCAGAGCGCGCCTGCACAGGAGGGGAGTGAGTGGGGATCTTTCTGGACATCTGATCTGAAGGTTCAAGAGGTACAAATTTGACCTTAGAGGATCTATTTTTGTAATCTGGCAATACAAAAAACAAATGCTAAGTACTTGACCCAGTCTTTGACACGCCGCTTTTCCCAAATGGGAAATGCTTGCTGCTTATCATATCCATGGGAATTTATGGTTACTCTACTCTAGATCAAACTTCCTTATAATCATACTCTGTTCCTGTAAATCACGGCTGCTATAATTTATGACGAGAAACAACATAACCTGGGGAACTGGAGGCTCTTTTTTAAGGAGCAGGAGCCTGCTTCTGCATCCACCATTTGCAATGCCCCAGGGGCTGCCTGCTGGCACACGCCCGGGGAGCCAAAGTGCACACTGTGCCAGCACTGTTCAGTCCTGCCGACAAATGCTGATTCTGGGGACATTTTGAAAAACCCTAATGTTTTAAGGTCCATAAGGAGAAACTCTCGAAACCTTCCCTTCAGCTTCAGGCCTTGGCTGTCCTGGCCAGGCAAGAGATCCTGCACAGCCCCAATCCAACCACTCGGTTCCAGCTCAACTGCAGGAACACAAGCCCTTCTCAAAGGGACATTCTGAATGGAAACCTCCAGGAAGAAGGCCACACTCCATCTGAACAACATGCAGCCACCCCAGATCGCATTCAGGAAGTAGACTAAGATCCCCACGTGGTGCCTTCTGGTCAGAAGGCCCATGTGCCATGAGCAGCAGTGGAGCTTTGGGGATGTTCTTGTTTGGCAGTTCATCTCAGACTGAGTTGCCATCTGGTTTTTAGAACCAGTCATCAGAAGAGAAGCAGGTTCCTGGGGAGTCTGCAGACACCCACAAGAGAACAGGGAACCTGCCAAGATTCAACTCTGGCTGGAAGCTTTTGGTTTGGGTCACCGTTGTGCTACCAGACTTCCATTTACTGCATGCTGCGAAGAAGCCAGGTTTTCATTCGTTCATAGGAATTTGGCTCACCACCACCAATATGTGCATAAAATTAGGAATGATGCCTTCTTAAACATAAATGATTGTCTCCTCTACCCTAATGAGTTTTCACAGAAACCATTAGCATTTCGGCAAAAGACATATAGTTTTCCACTTGCCCTGCCCACAGGCAAGATGTTGCTAACGTTACACACTGACAAGAAGTGCTTAGAAAGTGCTATTATTATTACCCTGGTAATTAGTAGCTATTAATTCCAAGGACATTTTTAATATATATACACACATACTGTTCTCCTAGGTTCTTTTAGTTTAATACTAGTCTCTGACATTATAAAACTTTTTTTGTTTTTTGCCCTTTGAGAATTTCTAAATACAAATTGAGTTAAAAGATTGCTCCAAAATCTGCTGCTTCATCAAAAGGCATTAAAACTATCTTATGGCAGGAAAGGATCCCACTAGTCTTTTAGTTGCTATTGTCAGGAATTAACACACAAGAAGAAACCAGGTAGGAAGTGGCTAACATTCTGGAAATATTTGCACATACCAAAATACCACTACTTTTTTTCTCTTGGTATCTGAGCAGTTCTGGGAGGATTCCTTTAGTCCTCTGCAAGTGCATGGTGGGCACTATAGACTGGCCCCGGTGATCTGGCCGTTATACTCTGCCGTCTCCATCTTCAGGATATAGGGAATTATGCTGTCTATTGAAACATTGCCAATGAGACCAGTAAAAAAAAGTTCTTCTGTTATGTTGGAGCTCATGAGCCTGAGTGCCGGCAGGCGGACGAGAATCCGGGCCAATCTGTAAGAGAAAGGGTCATTAGAGAAAGGGGGCTACTCACTTCCCTTGAGGTGCAGCCCCGTTGGAACTGCTAAGAAATGAGCCAAACGGACTGATCCACCACTTGCCCTTGCTTTTCTGATGTCAACAGTTCTTCTGTAGGAATTTATCTAAGAAAAAAACAAGTATGTACAAAGATATATGTACAGATATACCCCCTCCACTGTTGTTTAGAACTCTTCAATCCCACAAAAACAAAACAAAATTAAACCCAAACCTGGAAATCCATCAATAGGGAGATTACAATGAAGTATGGTGTCTCCATATAACGGAATGCTAAATTTACGTTAAAAAGGATAAGAAAGGTTTGCATCCATCTGACATGGAAAGGACATACTGCTGAACAACAATGGAAAGAGCCTGCTGTGAAGCAGCAAGCACATCTCCTGCCTCCACCAGTGTACATGATGTTAATTAAGTGTTCAGCAGGATGGTCACCAGAATGCTAATGGCAGGCCTCTGGGTATCTTCTGTATTGTCCTAATGTCCAGTGTTCATTTGCACTGTAATTAAAGAAAAAAAACAAAAAACAATAAAATTATTTTCATGTTGAAGAAACCCAGTTGGGAGGGCACACCGTGAGCGTGTCCTGGAGGGCAGCAGAACACTGTATTTGAAGCATCCCATGTGATCTGGTCATTCTGTAGCCAGGAACCGATCCAGGGAAACCACTGGAGAACTGCAAAAGGCAGTGTGTGCAAAGATACTACCAAGTGTTGTTTAACAGCCCCACACTGGGAACAACCATTTTCATTAGCAGAGAAATGCTCAAGATCACAGCATCTCCTCGACCATGGAAAATGAAGAATAGGTATGTTCACTGTATAGTAAATGAAAAAAGCTTACAAAACCTTTTGTATTTTGTGATTCCAATTACATATAAGTGCATGAAACAATCTCTGCAATAAGTACACACAAATGTTTTAATAGCAGATACCTCTAGAGAGGGGTATTTTCACTGAGTTAGAAGCTTTTTCTTTTTTCATTCCAGAATGTTCTGTTTTCTACAGTGAACATTATATGGTATTTTTAAAAAGGGAAAATTGTATTTGCATTATTCAAGCAGCAATTCAGAACCTTCACCCATTCACAACCTGAGCAGTGTGTGTTAGGCTTGTGGGACTCACAGGTGTGAGGGTGCCACCCCCAGGCAACAAGGGGCGAAACAGGTGAAGGGCAGCTCAGGGGGGCTTCCAGGAGCAGGGGCCCTCTCAGCCGGGCCTTACAGGTTGGCTAAGATTTCTATCAGCAGACCTGGGGGGAGGGTACTGCAGGAGGAACAGGCAGTATGACAAAAGGCACAGGGATGGGAAAGATTAAAAAACAAATGCATAGACAGGATGTAAAACATTCTGGGACTTTTTCTTTAGGAACTGTCTTTGAGTGAGTTTCTGAATCCTGCGATAAAGCCTCCCTGACCTCTTTTGCCCCAAATTGCCCTGTTCACACAACTGGGTCCCTGGACTGGATGAGGAGTGGCTAATGATTTCTTTCAGAAACGTTACATCAACTTTGAAAGGCCCAAGAGCTGCTGGCATTAAGGTGATTCTACAATGTGCTATGGCTCTCCAAGCAGCGCTGGGGAGGCATTCCTAGCCATCTTCTGGCCACAGGAGCTGTGAGGGTAAGTGTGCAGCCGCCTCAGGGACAAACTACCTGCAGGCCTGGCTGGACGCACAAATCCTGGTAACAGGTGTTTCAAATCAGCTCAACAGTGGTGTTACTTGATAGCCCCATTCTACTTATACTGAGGCTGAAGTTACCCAAAAAAGTTGCATTTGAGCAAGCTGTCAGCAAGGACAGCTACAGCCTCCCAATCCTACCAGAAAAATGGGCCCCCTGAGGCTTGGGGCACCTCCACCCTACAGAGGCCACCAAGTGTGGGGTACATGGGGCCATGCCTTTTCCCGGACTGTCAATTTTGCCTAAAAATTTTAGTTTGGAGGATAGGGTGGGGAGGGAAATATTAAATAATCTACTTGATAGGGCCCAGAAATTCAAACAGCCTCCAGTGGGCTAGACGCAGCGCTTCCACTCCTTGGCTGAGAAGCCTGTAATGCATTCTGTCCTGTTTAAGAACAACTTTCCTGTCAAATCTGCATGAGAAAGGCTAATTTATATATTTTTGCTGCCCACTCATTACAAATAATACAGTCAATTAACTTTTACCCAAATAAAGAGACTTTTCCATCAGTTTATCTGAGGGTAAGATTATCATCTTATACAACTCACCCATTCCTTTATAGGGGTCAGACTGTTTCTGTCACTGAAAACTTTTCTGTCAAGTACTACAGCGCTGCCTCTTGAGTGGATGCTGAACAGAGGGGCAGATCTTTAAAACTGTCCTGGACAAGGGGAATCTCCATGAGAACTCAAGCCTCTTGTACAATGCTGACCCAAGGAGAGATCACACAGCATTCATCCAACCCCTCAAATTAAAGGGAAGAAGTCCAAGGTCTTGCCTAAAGTTTACACAGCAACAGTGAACTGGGCCCGGTAGTCCCTCCCCCCCCCCCGCCCCCAGCACTGTGCTGTTACCACATCTAAAATTAAACAATTAAAAGGTGATCAAATGGAGGTTCTACAAGGTCACAGGAACGGGTAACATAATTCATATTTGAAACTACTGGTCCAGGCACACTCCTTTCTACCCAAGCAAGACCATGTGGCCGTGTGTCTCACCGATAGGTGTCTTCCGAGTAGGTTTTTTGAACATAGTCCTGCAACTCCATCTGTGCCTTTTCCTGAAATTTTTCAATCTGGCTTGTGCTGGTCAAACCTGGATGATCTGAAAATAGAAGAGAGTCCTCAGATTTCCATTTATATTCAGAAAGCCACACTTACAGACTTCTTAGAACTTATTTTTAGTCAAACTTCTCAAGTACACTGCACTGAACTCTGAAGGCTCATGCAGTTTGGATATTATTGAGATTTCTCCTCCGGGCCTGAAGATTCCCAAGGCGGGGCCCTGAGTGGATGCACCAGCCTGAGCAGCCCCTCGGGGTTCATGCTGGACACCAGGCTCCCCACTACTCTAGAAAACACAGAGCTTTTACTGACAAAACACATTATCAATTATCATTTGCTTTCTTCCATTTAATCACATAATTACTCCCAATTTTAGTAGATATTTTGTTGTCTGTGAGTGGGGGCCATGAGGGAGGGATGGGTTTAGTGGTGTTTAGCCCCAGCAACTGAGGAGGACAGTGGTCAGCCTGAGCGACTTCCTTGGAGGCTCTAAGCAGAACAGCTGAATGGAGGCTTGTGAGGGAGGCCAACTCAGCTTCTTTTTTATTTCCAACAAACATTCCTGCTGCCTCTTCTTCATCTATTCCATACCTTTTAGTAAGCTCTGCAGAGTAACCTTGTGGAGTTTCAATCTGTACTGGTTTATATATGCTAATATGACCTGAAAATTGGTAAAAACAAACAAACAAACACTGGATGGCTTCTGTATACTGTAGTCTTGATTGGCCAGTGGGTAAAAATTAGGATTCAGATTTAGTCTGTGTAGTGTATGAAGTTACCAGGCACTAGCATTGATCTTTGGGCCTCTGAAGGCAAGAATTTAAAAGAATTTCTATTAGCTACCAAAGTACACCTATTATGAACACATTAGTTCACATATAATCTAGTGGGGCGCTACACTGCTGAAGACTTGACCACACATTCATGTTCAGAAATTTCAGGAGACATAGGTGAAAACTGTCATGAGTCACCACCACATATCTTACCGGGGCTAAAGAGAACTATAGCTTTAAGGTATGCATACTCATAGCCGTCTATATCCAGCTTCGCCATACTGTTACAGAACTCCTGCAGCTTCCAGATGTGTTCCATGACTTGCTTTATCCGGTCACCAGAAAGTTTATCTAGAAACCAACATCACAGATCCTCTGAGAAGCTAATACGAACAACAAAACCAGTTTCTTCGAGGGGCCACAAATTGAAAGACATGGGAGAATAATTTCACTTTTCAATGGAAAATTAGTATCTTGAGATGGTCAAGAGCCTCATTTTCTAATGAAAAGTGCTTCATTTCCTAGTGAAAAGTGAAGTGACACTTCAGAATGTTATTAAAGATAACTGATGTCTTTGATAGGAAGAAACTAACAACTCATGTCAATCCACCTCCTATCTCCTCATGTAAACAGGTACCCCAGTTCGGCTCCATTGTATATTCTGTCTCAATAACAAAACCCCTAGACCAGAGAGCCTCCCTGACCTGATCCTACCCCATGCAGCCCTCAGCCTACAGGCACAGTTTGGTAGTTCCTCATTCTTTGCACAAGACCCAGGTTTCAATCCCTACCAACTGTGAGATTTTCAAAGGCTCTGCAGGCACATAATAAATGTTTGCTGGCCTGAAAGTTAAATGTTCCTGTTTTTCACTTGTCAAAATAATTTTGTGTGTTACCTCATTTAATCCTCCTGGTACTACCTTGGTGAAGGTAACAGTATTATTAACACTCAATTAAAAAGAAAAAGACAATCTCATTTGTGAACAAATTTTACTTAAATTCAATAAAATGTTATAGTTATTTTTTAAATCATCCTTATATAAATATTCCAAGGGAATAACTAGAAAAAGGTAGGAATAGGTAACTCACATTCCTAGATATTAAGTATATGCAATGCCCAATTAAAAATGCAATTAAATTCTAACTTAACTGCAGAAGTTTCAGGTATTCAGATTTCTAAAATATTTTTCTGTTCACCAAGACTTCATGTTATTATCCAAAATCTCTCGCTCTAGACAGTGATCTTATGTAATGCATGGAGAAAGTTCTTATTCCTATTTCATATTCCTGATGCAGCTGGAGATTTGGCCTTCAAAGGTTAGATGGCTGCCACAGATCTTACTGAAGAGTTATTCGTTCATACACAGCTGAGGTGAGGTAAAGGCATCCTGGACTCAGGAGATGGAATAACCAGGTTTGTGTTTGGCTCTTCCTCTTTGTGTGATTTGGGGTGAGTTATGGACCTTATTGGGGCCTCAGTTTCCCCTTATGTAAAAGATGGCTAATAATCCCTACTTTATAGGGTTGTAAGGATATGTGTGAGATGCTACACAGGAAAGGATGTTCTATCAATAAAGATGAAAATATAAGCTGTGAGTAGTCTGAAAACATCTACTAAATACTACATATCAGGAAGCTGACAACTTTTTTCTTTCCCTAATTACTGTATGAGAAAAGGTCAATGTGGCAGAAACTTAAATACACCAACTGGTAAAAAGTTCCATGATTTAACAGTCATGTTTCCCTCAGCCTGTGGATACTGTGGGACACTGGGCAGGCCAACCTGCTCATGGTGCCAGCCTTGTCGGCAGAGGTGCCTTTGGCCTGTGTCTGCAGCCAGAGCTGGGCTCTGCTCCCTGGCACGGGCTGGATCGAGCCGCACTCCACCCCACCGCCCGGGGCCCTACCTTCCTGGATGCTGTTTTGCAGGTGGTTGACGATAGCGGCCAGGATGGTGGAGAGGCTCATGACCTGGGCACACTGGGCCAGGCCGAGGGTGAAGAGCTCATTCCAGCAGGCCCGCACAAGGCTGGTGTTGCAGTCCTGCCTGGGGACACAGACATCAGAGTCGGTGTGGTACATGCTGGCACTTCTCCAAGGATGTGGGGGCATGCGGGCACCCAAGCCCCAGCATTCCCCCAGTAAGCAGTTTAACACGTGTTTGCTGGAAGATTATAGATGTCTAGGATCATCCTCCCAAAAAACTCACTGTGTATGAATGCCTTAACTTCCTCTGATGATAAACTATCCATTCTCTTAAAAAAATTATACTTTAGTAATGAGAAATTTCAACAGGTGTAACCAAATTCATTTTCTCTACTCTTCTAGAGCCTCAGTAGTCCTGGCTTGGCTCCGTCCGAGGAGGGAGGCCGACACTGGACTGGAGCTGAGACTGAAGCAGGGAGGAAGGGCCCAGCCAAGTCTGTCTTCAGCCCTGCCCTGGGTGATTTATACCCCAGATAACATGACTGGCACATTGCAAAACAATACACCCTTATTTTCAGAAGCCTGCAGATGCAGCATCCCTCCAACTGGCCCAAGATTTCAGTGTGTCTTAAAAAGGCTATTTCTTCCACTGAACTCAAGGATGGCCCAGGCCAGGTTCAGCCCAGCCACAGGGGCAGTGGGAGTCAGGGCCACCTCCCAGAGCCATCCCCACACACTTCAGATAATGCCAGTATTTTTTTGTGATCATGACCCTGAACACTACCTTTCCAAGAATATTATGGGAAATATAGTTCAAACCACTTTCAATGTTGCAGCATGTTTTTTTATTATCTGTTTAAGTTTTTAAATGTCTGACCTGGGCTGAGAAACCATGTGGAGAGGTTCTAAATAATAAAAAAAAAACTACATTCAGGACATTGGGTGGATCACTTTTTTATCACACTTAAAAATTACCTACCAATACGAATAACCCTGAGGCTATAAAAGGGATGCCTGGGGTTACACCATTCGCTAAACGGTAACAATAGACAGGCTACTCTCAAATAATTAACTGATATGTAGCACTTATTCAGCAGTCCCTGCCTGTCTGGTCTCCTCTGAGAATGAGGATCCCAGCCCTGCTCACCTACCTTTTATCAGGAAGGGCTGTGGCCATTCTGGCCACTACTAGGGGCATACACCAACCCAGCCCACCAGCATCACACTTCTGTCACCCACCGAGTCCCCCTCTGTGCCAGGCACAGGACAAGAGCTTTAAAGACCTTAAACCCTTGCAAGGATTCCATCATGTGGAAATCAGAAGCTCATCGGTGAAGGGACTTGTTCAAGGTCACAGAGACGGTAAGTGCTAGTCTTGTGATGCAAAACCCTTGTCTGCTTGCCCTAAAGCCAGTGGTCTAAACCACTGGACAACCTGCCCTAACATTCTGCTGTTTTCCAGAGAAAATATTGTCTTTGTAATATGAAGTAACTGTCATTTTTATTTGTCTATCTCCCGACTTGATTGTGAGCCACCTTTGGAAACAATGGCAGTGTGTACCTCCTGCACAGCCCTCAGCACGCCGGCAGGGCTGGTGTTGAGATCTGGGGGATAAACATGACAAACCACATAATAAGTAAGTGAGAAAAAGGGGCGTTCCGCAGAGAGAACTAGGATCAGTGCTGCTCAAAGTGCTGGTCAGCAATGAGGTGAGAGGCCGGTGCAAGGCTGTAAGACAGTGCCCTTTGTGAGAGGCCACAGTGCATTCATATTCTGGCTTGAGTCTGTTCTCTAGTCAAGGACCCAGTAAAAGTTCCCCACTTGGCGTCAGACTGCGACTCACACTTGGTGTAGTACACTGGGGTAGAAGTACCACAAGGCCAGGACCACTCCTCCCAGCAATGAGCACTAAGTCCCAGCAATGCAGGAGGCTCAATAAAATTTGAGAACATTGTAGAATTGGTAACCATGGTCACCTACTACCAGTCTGCTGAATCTATGTTAGAAGGAATGTGGGGTTGCTTGAACTAGGTCACAGAATGGTCAAACTGCAAAGGCTCTCAGAGATCATCTAGGCCATTCCAAGAGATACTCACCCAAGAGAAAAAGGCCACTTACCCAAGTGCCTGAAAGGCTGGGATTGACCGAGCCCAGTGCATCGAGAGGAAAAGCAGGCGGGAGGCAGACTCGCAGATGTAGTGCACATTGAGGTACTCAGGCATCGGACTGGGCATCGTCAGCTGCAAAGAGGAGGCACACAGCACAGGAGGTGAAGGGGGCAGGTGGATGGCTTTGTCTGACATGTACTGCTGTCACCTTTCAACAAAGTGGCAGGCAGAGCCACTGCCTCTGATTTTGAAGATCCTGCATGGACCCATCCTTAGTCAAGTGTGTCCCTGCAGCAGGGGGCTTGCAACAACTCCCCCCTGCTTTCTTGCCCAGTGAACTAGTGTCTGATGGCCTTTGGAATGCAGTAGATAGGCCCGCCCAAGGGGACATTCCAACTCACCCATACAGAGGCATACTACTCTACTCTTGCCTCTCCTCATTGGTTAGCTGTCCTAAGGCAATTCCATTTTGAGCCTTAAAGTCTAAATTAATTCAAGGGAACAGGGGTCAACTTCACGGTAGGTGGTGTCAAGATAATGGTAAGTGAGCACTGAGCAGAGGCCCACGATGGTAGGAGGATGAAATCCCACCACCATAACGTCAGTCTGGGCTGCAGGAGTTCCTCTGTCTAGAAAAGGTTCCAAAGCCTTTGAAGCTGGAACCCCATTGAAGACCTGCATCCTGGACACCCTGGGACAACTACAGGCAAGACCCCAATGCCCCTAAATGACTGGACAGAGCTCTCAAGTGAGGAATACCAGAGGGACAAGAAGACTTGCACTGGAGACCTAGGGACTGAGATGCTTCAGGGGCTTGGGAGTGTCCTAGAGAAAAGGCAAGGCCAGCGAAGGAGAATGGGAAAGACCTTTTAAGAACCTAATAATACTCTTCAAGGATGTCTCAGAATATTTTCTGTGGCTCTAGAGGGTTGGGACCAATGGTGAGGATGAAAGCTAGATGTCTGCTTGTTGAAAATTTTAAACAAAGGATTCTACTCAAAAGAGAAGGGGACACAGATGCCTGTCTGTGCTTGGGCTAGAAAGAAGCCATCACCGGAAGGCAGAAGCAGAGCAGCCAACTGCCAGCCCTCACCAGATCAACACAACATCAGTCTTAGTGATGACAGCCACACCGGCTCCAGGGCTCCCTTCAGAACGTAAGGGCATGGGGAGCAGAGGAAGAGTGAAAGCCTTCATGATGGGCAAATTGTTTTGTAATACAAAATCCTGCTTGAAGCCATGATGTCAAACACCACAATGTGAAAATGAGCTCACTCCAGGGTTTGATTTCTGTAACTGCAGATCAGCGATGGGATAGAGCCTGTCCCAACAGGCTGGAACAGCTGGGGGCACGCGCTAGGCTGAACACACTCACCTTAAAGGTGACGTGTGTGTCTGAAAGGAGGGGGCCTTCAACTTCAATGATGGGTGTGGACTGGTCTCTGCTGATGACATGGATACTTCCTCCTCCGCTGGTGTCTATCCCGTCGGCCAGGCTTGGAGGTGAGGAGCTGTCTGTGGTATTAAGTGCTTTAGCTAAGGTATCAAATGCCCTGTGAGCAAAAATAAAGCAAGTCTTGTGAATCCACAGCTTTTAGGGGGAACAGGGTTCTGGTTGAAATATAATTTAGAAAAACAAAATTATACCTACTGAAGGATGGGATAAGCTTCTATTTATTGTCTATACATCATCTCAGCACTGAGTTACATTATTTCCACAAATAATCTCTAACTTTCACAGCTGCTCTCTTACATAGGAATTCTCTCCATTCTACAGATGTGGAAACTGATGCTTAGATATGTCAAATAACTTTTTCCAGACCACCCAAATGTTAAGTGTTCAAACCAGAATTCTACCTATATTAAATCCCACCCTGTTTCCACTGGACCTAGATTTTAGTTTTCCTATCAGAATACAAAGGAACACAAAAACCACAGTGCTTTGGTCCCAGCTATTCACCTGAGTGGCTTGGTAGGATGGGCAGGATTAGTTGGTCTCTCGTGAAAGGAGCAAAACACAAGAGCCAAGCTGCAGAGAAGGTGCACCCTCACCGGTTATGGATGTCTGGGGCAGTTAATGCTACGCTGGCTAATATCTGTCTAGCCTAGAAGTTCTAAGCTCTATGCACACTACCTGGAAAAAATATACATGAGTAAAACAGGATAAAGTAGAAGTGAAAAAGGGGATGAACTATTAATACTCAGTCACAGTAAACAGTGATGAATACAAATAACATCTGCCCACTGAAAGGTTTTTTCTTTTCCTGCTTTCATTGATATATTTACTTTCCTTCTTCACTGGAATAAAGGCAGTTTTGATGGTTTTATGTCATGCAATATAAAGGGCCTTCCCATAGACAGCATTTGAAAGAAGGTAAGACTATGTGCAGCATCACAGTCATCATTTCATAATCTGTGTGCACATGGGGAGGGCGCCTGCATCCTCGCGGGGTCATACCGGGTGATCTCACTTGCAGACTGGTCCTCTGGCTGGACTTCTGAAGTGTCGCCATTGTTAAGGGATTCGCTGAGGTTGGCAAGGGAGGTTACTACATTAGCCAGTGTACCCAGAGCTCCCTGGCTTGTTTCAGCCTATTGAACAAAGAATAAAAACATTAAAACTGAATACACAAACCCAAATGAAATATAACGTTAGTTGAAAAACAACCTCTCGGTGGTGTATGACTATTAAGAAAGATCTTTTTGGTGATATAATAGTTTGTATTCTGATTGTGGTGGTGGTGGTTACCTTCATCTATACTTGTGATAAAATCACAGAGAACAAAGAAAGAATAAGTTGGCTTTTACCAAAATTAAAAATTTGTACTTCAAAGGACACTAAGAAGAAAGTGACAACATAACTTACAGAATGGGAGAAAATATTTGCAAATCACATCTGATAAAGAACTTGTATCTAGAATATACAGACAAATCTTACAATTCAACAATATAAAGACATAATGCAGTTAAAAATATGAGGAAAGGCAATTTCTCCAAAGAAGATACACAAAAATGCTCACCATTATCAGGGAAATGCAAACCCAAACCAAAAGGGGATACTGCTTCATACCCACTAGGATGGCTATAAATAAAACTGGAAAATAACAACTGCTGGTGAGGAGATGGAGAAGTTCAGGTGGGAATGGAAACTAGTGCAGCTACTATGCAAAGCAGTCTGGAGTTTCTTAAAAGGTTAAACCTAGGGTTGCTTTATTACCCAGTAATTCTATTCTTAGGTATAGACACAAAAGAAATGAAATCATATCTTCATATAAATACTTGTACACAAATATTCAGAACAGAATTATTCATAATGGTAAAAAAGTGGAACCCAAAGGACCATCAACTGACAAATAGATAAATGAAATGTTGTATATATAAACGATGAGAAATTATTTGGCAACAAAAAGAATAAAACTTGATATCACAGAAAATGATGGAGTGGAAAGCTCCAGTGGTTTGTCCCTCCAACAAAACAACCAATAGATTGGAAAACTGTCAGAATCAATATTTTGGAACTCTTAAAAACTGAGCAGGCACTTAAAGCAACCGGAGGAGTGTTTGAAGGGAGAGGCTGGTGAACTTTGTAAGAGAGCAGTGTTTACAGAACAGCCACCTTTCCCTGTTCCTCAGCCCATTCCTAGACTGGCTGGCTGGAGCCAGGGTGGGCAGCAAGGACCTTGTCTCCAAAAATTTGGGGTAGTGAGTTTTAGTCGGTCTGGCAGTTCCCTGAGACAGTCACAATGCTTGCCTTTGTTTTGGGCCCCTGCCCCCACTGCAAGATTTAAAGAGACACTTTTTTTTTAAACCAAAAATTTGAGGAAATCTCTGTCAGGTTACAGGCTGACCTCAGAGAAAATAGAACAGAAACTACAGTGACTACACATAAGTACTACAAATTTGCAAATACAATTTGGAAAAGTTACTATACAAATGGAAAACAGCAGACCTCAAAAATGATCCCTGAGGAAGGGGAGAATCTGATTTACAGAACTACCACATAATAATACTCGAAATGTCCAATTCCCAGCAAAAGATTACAAAGCAGAAAACCTGGCTCATTCATATGACAAAACAATTTGAAAGAAACTATCCCAAAGGAAGCCCAGACACTGGAATTAGTAGGCAAAGACACTAAATAAACTGTCTTAAATGAGCTAAAGGAAACCATGGATAAGGAACTAAGGGAATCAGAAGATTGATGTATGTATAGAAAATGTCAATAAGGAAACAGAAATTATAAAAAGAGGCCAAAGAGAAATTCTGGGGCTTAAAAGTACAATAGCTTGAAATAAAAAATTCATGAAAGGGGTTCAAAGGAAGATATAAGCAGGCAGAAGAAAGAATCAGCAGCAAACTTGAAGATAGGACAATGGAAATTACCCAGCCTGAGGAGCAGAAAGAAAAAAGAATGAAGAAAAATGAACAGAGCAACCTGAGGACCTGTGGAACAACATCCAAGGTGTGAAATCCCAGACAAGGAGAGAGAGAAAGCAGCAGAAAAAAATTTGAAGCAATGATGGCTGAAACTCTCCCATATTTGATTAAAGGCATGAACACATCCAGGAAGCTTAATGAACTCCAAGCAGGATAAACTCAAAGAAAAACACACCAAAAAACATTATAGTGAAATTGTCAAAAGACAAAGAAAGAATACTAAAAGCAGCAATACAGCAACAACTCGTCATTATAAGAGATTCTCAATAAGCTCAGTGACTCTCTTCTTTTCAGAAATCAAGAGGCCAGCAGGCAGTGTTAATGACATATTTAAATGTGCTGAAAGGAAAAAAAAAACTGTCAAGCAAGAATTCTATATCTGGCAAAACTATACTTCAGGGATGAATGCAAAATTAAGACATTCTTGGACCAAAAAAAAATCTTGGTTTGGTAGACTAAACAGTGGGAGAACTAGATTTCCATAGTGACCGCAACATAATATCTAGAATGTCCAGTTCTCAACAAAAAAATTACAAAACATAAAGGGACTCCATTTACAGGGAAAAAAAAAGAATGTGACATAAAATATTCTGGAGGAAGAGAAGTCTCTGGAATTACTAACCAAAGGTCTTAGAACAAATCTTATAAATACGATCAATGAACTAAAGGAAAAAAATGGGCCAAGACCTAAAGAAAATCAAGTGTACACTTTATGAACAAAATAATTTAAATAGTGAGCTAGAAATAAAGAAGAACCAAATGGAAATTCAATAACTTTAGTGAAAAATTACAGAGAGGTTCAAGAGCAGACTGGGGGAGGCAGAAGGAAGAGGATCACTGAACTTGAAGACAAATGAAACTGTCCAGAATGAGGAGAAGAAAAAAGAA
>PVKY010005899.1:0-16695 GCA_004027775.1 Bradypus variegatus
CATCTTGCCCACTCCTCATGGCTGCTGGGCCCAGGTGCCTTTGTGCATGGGAAGAGCTGCATGTATCTCTGTTGGCTGGTGTCTCTGGGACTCTGGGTGCTTGAGAGGAACTGCTGCCTTCCCTTGGGAACACCGTGCCTGGGGACCACACCTCTGTCCTATCTTAGGCCATTTGGGGCTGTGAGCTGGTAGTCGAGTTGGCCCAAAGGGTGGGAAAAGCTTAGTCCAGGGGTTGGGGGAGCTCTACAGAGTCCCACTGAGGAGAAGGTAGAGTCAGGCAAGAGAGGCAGGGGCTCATCCACCTTTAGATGCATGTGAAATTCATTCATTCATTCATTCATGCCATTTATTCATGTAGTCATTCATTTACTCACTTTCCAAACTCTTATTAAGCACCTGCTATGTGCTAGGCCCCTTCTAGCCCTGGGCATGCTGCTGTGAAAAGGACAGTCATGGCTTCTGCTTGCAAGACACTTACATTGCCGTGTCGGGCTCTCACCCTCAGCCTGTGACCACTGCCTTCGGGCGCTGGAGAAGGCAGAGGAGAATGCCCAGAGGCTGACTGGGAAGCCAGGCCAGGTTCTGCCTCACCCGGAGCTGTGCACCGTGCGGAAGGACCTCCACCAGAACTGTCCCCACTGCCAGGTGAGTGTCCCGGGTGGGGGTGGGGGTGGGGGGTGCACCTGCAAGGGGCAGGTTAGGGAGGCCTTGGCTGAACTCCTCTTGGGGAGACAGGAGTGAGTGACAACACACCTCATGGCCCTTGAGCGTCATAACAGGATGAGACATCGAAAGGCTTGTTTTAGTCCTATCCTTCCTGCCCTGGTTCCATGGTCTGGAAAATGGGCTTGGTGGGAGCTAGCCCTCTTCCCCTTCTGTGTTTCATGGTTTTATGAGCCTGGGTTAGGTGGCCCTCCTGTCTGCCCCCACAGTACCCTGTGCTTTCTCCTCTCACAATCCCACTGAGCTTACTGCTCAGGAGCTCCTTTGGGAAGGAATGCAGGTGGAGTTAGTGAGGAGCACCTGGGCTGGCTGTGCCTGGCCCACTTGGAGTGCTGACCTGCACCCCACCTGACAGGTGATGTACTGCAGTGCAGAATGTCGGCTGGCAGCTGCTGAGCAGTACCACCAGGTCCTGTGCCCAGGCCCCTCCCAGGACGACCCCCTGCATCCTCTCAATAAGCTGCAGGAGGCATGGAGGTAGGTAGCATTTCCTCTCTTCTTTCCTTTATCCCTCCATCCCTCCAGGCCTGCCTGCCTGGACTCAGAGGGTACGGCCATCTTTCGTAAGTTACCATCCCCCACATTTTTCCTTCATTCTTAGCAATAAACTACTCCCTGCCCTTATTCTGAGTTGCCAGTCCTGTTGTCCTCAGCCTTTTGCACATGCCCAGAAAGTTCCCCCTTGAAGCCCATAAGGATGCAAAGTCCTGCCCAAGTCCCTGCCTCTGTTTTTCTCTTTTTTGTTATACACAGGATTGGTAAGAAGAATTCTTTTTAGCAATTAGACTGCTTCTCTGAGCTCAGCTACCAGAGAGGGAACTTCTAGGCCAAACTTTTTTCTCTCTCCTCAGGAGTGTTCACTACCCCCCTGAGACTGCAAGCATCATGTTGATGGCCCGGATGGTGGCCACGGTGAAACAGGTGAGCTCACCTGGCTCTCCCAGGGAAGCGGACTCTGGCCCTATTAGACCCTTGGTCTCAGTGCCCCCATCACTTTAAGGCCCTGGCCTGGATGCAGAGTTCTTCCTGGGCTTCCCAAAGGAGAGCTCTTGCTCTGTAAACCCTCAGGGGTTTGCTAACCACAAATCAGGTCTGGGGAGTGGGAGAGCCTGTCGTCTTTGATCTGTGACAGGATTTGTTTTGCAGCAGCAATTCGTGCATTTGATTTATACACCCCACTTTTGAGGATTGTGTCTCCTATATAAAGTGAGAGAAACCACTGTGATCCTCTTCTGTCAAATATTGATAGTCTTATTCTTCCACTTTTCCAAGTGTTGTTCAATTGACTAGTAGCTTGGCTCCAACTGGGGAGAGGGTTGGGGTTAGACAAGGTTGGGGGAAGTCTCCCAAGCAGAGGAAGGGTCTGCCTAGAAGTTCATGTTTGGCTGGTGTTTACCTGATGGTGGGGGCTGTAGAATCATAATCTACCCCTCCTTCATGAGTTAGAGTGCCCATAAAGAGGTGGGGCATCTGTGAGTCTGTGTGTGTGCATGCACATATGGGTACTTGTGACCCTTGCATATATTTGCTTACTGCAGGCTAACGATAAGGATCGTTGGATCAGGCTCTTCTCCCAGTTCTGTAACAAAACGGCCAATGAGGAGGAGGAAATTGTCCACAAACTCCTGGGGGACAAATTCAAGGTTGGTCTTCTGCCATGAGCCCCCCTCCAACAGCTTAGGATGTCTGTGGCTACCAGAGGGGAGCTCCACATTTGGTCCCCTCCCAGCCACAGAAAGGAGTTAGAGCCTGGGTCCAAAAATTGCTTCAGAGGATTTGTATTCCTGTCACTATTTAACTTTGTGAACTAATGTGGACCTGAAAATGGGAAGTGGGGAAATGGGGTGGAGTCAGAGGAAGGGGTGTGAAAGGGATGCTTCTGGGTTGCATCTTCCTACACTGAATTTGAGGTAAGGAGGGGGAGAGCTGAGCTGGTCTGGAGGCCAGGTTGGGGGATCCTGGAGGTTGGTGGTGAGGACAGACGTTCCAGGCCAAGGCTACATCAGCCCTGCCAGTGCAAATGCTGGAAAATTAGAAGTTTTGGGTTCGCCACTCTTGATTGGAGCAGGCCTGCAGACTGCCAGAACTCTTTGGGGATAAGGACTCCGTGGCCTTCCTTTGCTCTGGGGAAAGCTGGCCCTTTTCCTTTTCCCACCTGGTCTTCTGGGTCCTGCCTGGGTGCTAATGGGAAATCCCCAGGGATGCAAGTTTCTACCTGCTTCCCTCAACTAGGGACAGCTGGAACTTCTACGGAGACTCTTCACCAAGGCCCTTTATGAGGAAGCACTGAGCCAGGTGAGTGTGGGCAGGTGGGTCCCATGGCCTCCCAATCCCTTCAGCTCTCTAGGAGCAACCAGGCTCAGCCTCTCCTCCTGGGACAGCTGGGCCAGAGGTGAACTGGTCTTCAGGAGTGGGGATGGGACTGACTCACAGAAGACTTCCTGAACACAGTGTTAGGTCAGGAAGAAAAGCAAGGGGCCATAACCTAGAGTATTCATCTCTCTTTCCCCTGCAGTGGTTCACTCCAGATGGATTCCAGTCTCTCTTTGCTCTCGTTGGGACCAATGGCCAAGGAATCGGGACCAGGTTAGGCAATAATATTCCAGTGCTATAGGACTTATTTCTCAGGGCTCAGGTGGGAGTTTCAGGAAGGAAGCCACAGCTTCTTTAAAGTTTAGGGTGGGGTGGGTTGACTGGTCAGATTTTGTACTGGACATGGAGGTGGGAGTCAGAAAGAAGGAGACAATGGAGTCTGCTCTTGGGAGTCTTGGTCTTGACAGCAAGAAAGAAAGGGGGTGGGGGTGGGAACCCTTCTTCCTTGGCTTAACTTGCCTGGAGGTGGAGAGCCCTGTGACCTGGGCCCCCTTTCCAACTATGGGCTTCCTGGGACCTCCCCAGCTCCCTGAGCCAGTGGGTCCATGCCTGTGACACACTGGAGCTGAAGCCTCAGGACCGTGAGCGGCTGGATGCCTTCATTGACCAGCTATACAAGGACATCGAGGCAGGTTGGTGAGATGGGACCTTGGCCTCACCCAGCCAGCCTTGGAGACTCCCGCACTCGGTCAGATGGCAGGCATATGGTCCTCCCCCGGGGAGCTGTGAGTTAATGGTGGGGGAAGGTAATCCCTGTGTGCCTGTGGGGAGATTCAGAGCTGTTTGCCGGACACACAGATGGCCCCAAGTTCCAGGCAGAGGCTTGACATTGGGAGGAGGGGAGTGCTGATCAAATGGGGTGGTTGATAGCAAAGCAAGATCTGTGCGGCAGAGAAGCAAGTTTGGGTAAAACAGTGAAGACCAGGTGTGGTAGCGTGGTGAGTGGCACACTGGCTTTGCTTTCCCCACCTGTAAAATGGGTAAAATAATGTCTGCATGTTACTGTCTTACAGCAACGGGCGAGTTTCTTAACTGTGAAGGATCTGGCCTCTTTCTGCTTCAGAGCTGCTGTGAGTCGTGGCACTGAGGAGGGGTGGTCCTGGGGCATTTCCTCCTTGGCCAGGAGGCCTTGAGGCCACAGTTAACCTCTCCTGGTGGGGCCCCGTCAAGGCTGGTGGGGTTGAGTGAGAGCTGGGTTAGGTCTGAGCTTCCTTGGAGAATCCCCTGGGGCTTTTTCATTCCATCATTTATTCATTGATTTATTTGACTGATCATGTTTTAATATATGTAATACTTTCTAGGAGGTCAGGCCCTGTGCTAAGGCAGGGCACAGAGCTCTGATTCTTGCAAAGGGAAGCCTGGACTTGGGGCCATCACTGCCCTGGGAGTTTTGGTAGGGGAGTGTTGGGAGGCCCTTAGGATCTTGGGAAGAGGGAGCTTAGGCTGGAAGGCGAGCCTCATCAGCACCTGGTGGGGAGGGGCACAGCCAGCTTTGGCAACTGCCTTTTCTAGATCTCAGTCTCCCTCCCTCTGGTTTCTTCCCTGCAAATTCCGCATCCCAGGTTCAAGGGACACTCAGCCTCGCCCAAAGTGGGCTCTTAGCGGGCCTGGTGAATTAAGTGGTCTGGTGTGTGCATCCCTTCCAGAGCCTTGTCCTTCCCTTTGCAAGACACTGGGAACACAACTGAGGATAAGGTGGGCCAGGGAGGAGGAGAGCAAGGGCAGTGCTGGGGGGGCACAAGGCAGGTAGCAGTGTGGGAGTGCATTTGACCTGTGTCTGGAAACTTGGTTTCTAGTGCCTGTTCAGCCTCAGCAGGGCTGGGTAGGGATTAGAAAATGAGAGGAAGGGACCCAGGACTCTGAAGAGTTGAGGCCATTATTTTTATTAGTCAATAATCATCATTACCTGCCTCTTGTGACCCAGGCAACCATAGCTGTGTCCCTAATGCAGAGACCTCCTTCCCAGAAAACAACTTCCTTTTGCACGTCACTGCCCTGGAGGATATTAAGCCAGGAGAGGTAAGGGGGGGCCAGAACCCCTGAGGGAGGGGGGACAGTGGGCCTTGCAAGTTCTCTGCAGGGTGAAAGCAGAGTTGAATTCCCACATAACCTAGAGCATGAGTTTTTTTGTCCTTGGATATGCTCTAACCCCACACTTTCCAATAGATAACTCCAGAAAGCCCGAGAGCTGTGTTGGAGGGACAACTGCATGTCCAGGTTCTTGCCCCCAGCCATCTCTTGATCAATATCTGCAGCTTCTAAGAAATTGGAAGGAGATGGTTCTTTGTGGCTTGGGTCGTGAGGTGCTGGTTTGGGTTTGGAGTCCTCGCTGTTAACATAGTGAAGAGAGCCTGGTGCAATCTTCTTCCAGGGCACATAGCATCAGACTGAGATAACCTCTGACTCCAGCCACCGACATTGGCCTGAGGCTAACCCAATCCCCTCTCTGTCTCAGACACAGGTTGTTGGCACCTCATAGTGGCCTGTCTGCCTGTCCCTATCCCAGGGGAGTGGATTAAGGCAGCCCACTACTTTGCTGAAGGGCAGCTCAGGTCTAACTCCTGGAAATGGGGCAGTGATTGGGGAGGCCCTTTTCCCATCTAATAGAGACCCTACTTCTCTGCCCTGCAGGAAATCTGTATCAGCTACTTAGACTGCTGTCAGCGGGAGCGCAGCCGCCACAGCCGCCACAAGATCCTCAGGTGCCAGTGGGGGTAGGGTGGGCAGCTGGGCTCTGGGGTCCTCTGTCTCAGTGGCTGCCTGACTTTTCACACCCACTGCCTTCCCCCTACCCCTGCAGGGAGAACTATCTGTTTGTTTGTTCCTGCCCCAAATGCCTGGCAGAGGCTGATGAACCCAATGTGACCTCAGAGGAGGAGGAAGAAGAAGAAGAGGAAGAGGAAGGAGAGCCGGAAGATGCTGAGCTAGGGGATGAGATGACTGATGTGTGATGTTGCCTTGCTCAGAAGGGGCTCTGACCGGGACCCTGCTGGAAAAGGGGAACCTTCCCCCAGAGAAGAGGCTTGGAAGGAACTCTCCACTCCCATTGCCTGCTCCATCCCCCTTCCAGCCCTGTCTCTGTTGTGGGTAGGACAGAGGACGGACCCTAGGCCCTTTGTCCCCTACCAGCTCTCGTGCCCTGGACAATGCTGCTGAGTTGGCTCAGGCTCTGCGCCATCACCGCACCTTTCAGAATCGGCCTACCCCCGAGGCACTCCATTCCAGGGTGTGGGGGGCTGGGGCTGAGGGTCAGGGCCAATGGTGTTTCTTCCTCTTGGTCCCATGGCCCCCCTTACCCGTCCACATGAGGCTTCTCCCCTCTCAACTTGCTATTGATTTATTTTGAGGGGGTAACAAAGTGGCAAATCTGAGACCAGCCTGATTTCACTGAAGCAAAAAGAGGGAGGGTGTGAGGCTCCCTCCCCACTTCCCACCTCCCACAGTTAGAGCTGATAAGGCCACTGCCTGACCACTGGCACAGCTGGGAGAGGCAGGAAGGAGGAACTGGGACTCCAAGGCAACTAACCCTAAGGCTTTCTGCCCAGACACACTGGGTCCAGGTCATTACTGCCCTCTTCCCCCTAACACCCACCATTTGGATATCTGGGAAAGTGGAGATGCCCCCTTCCCCAGACTTCAGTCCCTGTGCCTCGGGCCTTGCCTCTCAGCCCCTGCCCCTGTGTCTCACCTCGTGGGGTGTGGATGAGGCTTCGGTTTTCCTCACAAGGGGAATGTGGGGGCTCATCACCCCTTCCTCACACAGCCTTCCTGCTAAGGGCTCTAGCAGCATGCCTGCAACCTGGGCTGGGTTATGACAGGCCTGTGCGCCTTAATTCAGGATGCTCTAGAGTCTTCCCTGGGGCCAGTTTAACATGGGCCAGTAAAGGGTTCTCCTGGCCTCAGTCTCCATTTTTAGGGTCTCCACAGAGAAATACTGAAGGTTTCCAGAAACCCAGAGGAGCTGGGCTAGAGACTCTGAGAGGAGTCCCTCCACCTCCCCTGTTGAGCATTACCCGTTGTTCTTGGGTTGGGTGCTGTGGGAATTACAATCTGTCACTCCCCCTTCCTACCTGTTGAGGAAGCCCAGGGAGGGTAGGTGCCAGCCTTTCAGGCCCTTTCCTGGATCATGGAGCCGGGGTGGAATCTGCCTTTCCGGCCCCCTTGCCTGTTGGTTTCTTCCTCCTCCTTCACAGCAGTCAGCACCTTTCTCACCCCCTCCTGCCCTCTACTCTCAATAAAACATGAGTGGTGACAGGAACACTCTGTGAAGATCAGCTTGACAGGCTGCCAGGCTTGCCAGGGCACCCAGCAGTTATGAAGTGGGTACAAAGGAGCACAGGTTAGAGCAGGTGAGGGTAGGAGATGGGAGCCCCAGGTTCCCCAGTTTGGGTTCATCTCTGGTCTCATCCACACACTGCTGTGCAAATGTATTCCCTAAAGACCAAGGGCCCTGTGAGGACAAGAGGAGTTTTCTCCCCAGGTGATTGAACTATGGTTTTCTGGGCCTTCCTCAACTCTTGAGCAGGAGGCTGTGTTGGGATCAGAGACCAGCAGTTACTTATTTTCTCTGAGCCTCAATTTCCTCCCTTCATAACAAGGGCAGACCAGTGAGCTTTGAGGGCCCCTCCCACCCCTGGGTGCACTTATTCTAGGACACACTTGCAACCCTGATGAGTAGCTTTATTGCTGGAAAGTCAGTGAGGGTTTATTGAGTCCCCAAATGCTAGCTCCTTAGACCCCTCCAGCAACTGCCGGTGGAGAGGCTGTGAAGGGCACTGTGGGGAGACCCTTGGTGAGGGAGGCTGGAGCCAGGAGGGATGTGACAGGTCACAGATGACTCTCAGGCCACCTGCTTTTGACCCCTTTTCTAGATACTAGCCAGGTGCTCTGGGGCCTGGCTCTTCCCTCTTCTCATAGCATGAGATACCCTTGGGGCCTTGGGGGAGGGAAGGCCAGTTGGGTGGCTTCCTTTCCTCAGCCTAGCCAAGGCCCAGGCCTTTCTCCTCTATCTGCAGCCCTCCCCCCACCCCCATCCCCAGATGCTCTCCCCAGCTCCCAGACAGCAGAATTCCTGGGTTGCCCCTTCCCAGGGCAGAGTTGCTTATGGCTGGAATGTGGGACCAACTCTTCTACCAGAAGGTCCAGGGTGGTTGCAGCAGCTCAAAGGTGGGGATGCTGGTGACATTGACTGGTATGGAAATGATGGCCCATGGCAGCCCATGCTGTTCCAAGGAGCGGCGAATCATATAGCTGGGAGGGCGTAAAGAAAGATGGCAATGGTCACCTTGGCACCCCATTGTGCCCCACTATCCCCATCACTCTGGGACTTAGAGAACTCGAGGACTTTTTTCACCCTCCAACTGGGCAGCTCAAAATGAGGCCTGAGGGAAGGGGCTGGTGATTGCCCTGGACCTCCCCAAGTCATGGCACCCAGACTGATGCCAAAAGAACCAGGGACAAGGAGCCCTTACCCATCTCGGCCAAGTAGGAAGAGGGCAGGGATGTCAGCCGTGCGCTGGGTGCTGTCCTGGATCATCTCCACGTAGAAGCTGTCATTGTCAACCGCATCGTCAGAGATGATCACTGCCCGCCCACCATGTTCCTGTACCACCCGGGTCTTGGAGAGGAAGGAGCAGCCCCTAGAAGAAGTGGTGATGAGACCAAAAGAAAGGCAGGGTCCTAGTTGGCTCTTCCCCTGGATGTCACTATGGGTGGATGGAAAAAGGACCATGGATAATTTTTTAATAGCTCATGAGTAAATAGCCAAAAAGCATGGACAATCTTAAGACATTTTTTAAGACCCTGAAGAATGATGATTTGCCTCAAACCAGCCATTTCAAAGCATCACTGACAGTGAAGATCCCAGCATCTGCCCTGTGCCTGTCCTCCCCTGGGCCAGTACCTGCCCCTGCTTACCCCCTTTCCACCAGAGCGATCTGGTTCTGGATGAAGAAACCGTTGCTGAGTTGCCCACATGCCTCTGGGGGTTCGGCAGGGACAAGGTGGATCTGCTCGTACCTCGTGTGCTGAAAGATGTTGAGGGGGCGAGAATGTGAAGAGATGCCTGTTTAGGCCCAGACTGATGATTCTATCTTTGTGTCAGGCACTTGAGCATTTTTACTTAACTCCCACAAAACCCTGTCCTCCCCCACCCTGCCTTGCTGTGAGATAGGTAGGAGGCTTGTACGGACTCAGAGGAAGGGAAGTGACGTTCCTTAAATCACACAGGCCAGAGGAAAAGGTGATGCAGAAAGCTGGTAGCCTCGGTTTCTCACTATTTTATGTCCCCAGAGAAGAGCCTGTCTCTCCACAGGGCCCAGGAGTGGCTGGAAGTGTTTCCTCCCTGCACTGCAGCCCCTGGAGGGCAGAGCGAATCCTGTCCCTTTCCCCATCTCAGGTATCAGTTGAAGGGATGATAGGGACACTGTAGCTCAGTGAGAGGAGGGAGAGACGGAGGGTCAGAGAGGAGGGTGACTTCCTGAACTTACAAAGATCCCACCGAAGTCCTTGGCTGGTGTGGCTGTGAAGATATATCGAATGTCTCCAGGACTCAGCACTTGGAAGTACAAATAGTCATGGATGCGTAAACCTGAAGGATAAAGGGTACAGGTGAGAGGCCTCTTGGGAACAAACTGGCTTGGCTTCCCTGTGAATTCCTTACCTGGGCTGGCAATAGTCTGGGCCAGGAGACTAGCCTCAGCTGATTGGGCCTTCTATGTGGGTGGCACAGTTGGTCTCTGTGCTGAAGACTCTCCATTCTCACTGCCATCCCCCTAATCCAGCCATTATCATCTCTTGCCCTGATTGTTCCAGCTGGTTAACTGGTCTACCTGCTTCCATTCTTGCTCCCTAATGCCCATTCTTCAAATAACAGCCAGAGTTACCTTCTTAAAACACAAATGTAGGGCTTAAGTATCCTTCAACCACTTCCTTTGCAAGTAAAGTCTCAATTCTAACCATGGCCTATATGGCCCTGCTCAATCTGGCCCGTGGCCACTACTCCAGTTTCACTAGGTTTAAGCCACACTGGCCTCCTTTCAGTTTCTTGACCCTCCAAATTCTTCACTTCTCTGGGTCTTCTTGAAAGCTCTTGCCTCTACCCAGAAGGCTTTCCATCTACACCCTACCCGACCTCCACCTCGTTACCTGGCCCAATTCTAACACATCCTTTGGGTCACAGTATGACTGCCCTCCCTTTATGGCCATTCAAAATGAGGTTCCCCTTGTACCTTTTCTCCACGTGCACTTTGAACATAATATGTAATTATACAGCACTTATTCATAACTTTAAAGTCTGTCTTCACTAGAGCAAGGATAAAACTGTAGTTTCACTCAACAATGTATCCCCAGTGCCTAGGATGGTGGATATTCAATAAAAGTTGTCGAATGAACGAACAACAGCATTTTCTTCTCCAATGCACTGAGGAAGAGAATTGTCAGAACAATCAGGTTTTCCTGGATTGTGGGAACTTCTCTTCAGAACCTAAGTATACTTTACATGGCCTTATGTCCCTAGTTTCCTTAACCTGGAGAGGTTGAGGACAGGTCCATTAGTCAACAAACTACCAAACCACTATGGAGTGCCAGGCTTGGGATTGATTGGCTTTAGCTGTCCTTATCTACTGCCCAAATCACAGCCTCCTCGTAGAGTTCCATTGGCTTGGCACTGGGCTGCAGCCTTTTACCCTGGAACTGGGGACTCCCCATGGGCACACTCCCAGGAAGACTTTCTGCCTTAGGGCTAAACACCCCCACCCCAACGCACACTTTTGCCTGGCCTCTGCTTCTGCTTGTCTGTGTAAATGAAGTGTGGCTCTTCGTATGTGCTCAGGTATGTGACTATGAGTGTCCACGTGTATGTGCTCAGGCAGATGCAGAGGCTGTGTATGTGTGTGATTGTGTAGGAACGTCTGCTCTCGTATATGGATGTGAGTGTTCACATGCATAGCTCTAGCTTGTAGTGTCTCCAGCTGTCTCTTGTGTCTCCTGGTCGCAACCTGCAGTCATCGCGATCAGCCTGAGTGTAGGGATGCCCGCTGCTTCGACATGGGGAGCTGAAGACTCAGGGCCCTACCTCGGGCTGCGCCCAACGCATGTCCCTGCAGACCAGCATACACCCATTCTACCCGCCCGTACCTCCACCTGCCCGAACTCGCAGGGTCCCCAAGGTGACCCGTGGCCCCCCGCCCGAGAAGCACGCAAGCTGGACGGCCAGTCCCGCCCCGTCCGTTGCCGCTCACCGTGGGCCGCGACGCACGCAGGGAGCCAGAGCACGAGATAACACCAGCCGGCAGCACCGGGGACCATCTCCAGGGCCAGGCCCGGCTGGGTGTTTCCTCCGGGCGCCCCACCGCGCGTCTCTCGCTGGACTTCAGCCTGACAGCTGCTCCGGCCTCCCGCCCACGCACCCGCTGTCGCCGCTGGTTGGCGGACAGGAACGAGGCCCACGACTGATTGGCTCTGCATCCAGTTCGTGTAGTCACACTTTCCGCCTCTGCACCTTTGCCCACTTCCTATTGGTCGAGAGAGGTGGGGCCGAGGAATGATTGGTTTAAACTCTATACAGCAACAGCCGGCCCTCACCCCGACCCCGCCCCGGCACATCTCGGTCTGGATTAACCTCGCCAAGACTTCGCTGACGTGTGGGCGAGACCGGGGGGACGCGGGGCTGACAGAGGTGGGCGCCCTGCGGGATTAACTTCGGCCGCCGAAAGGCCTGACAGCGAGTTCTTGCTGTTTAGGCTGGATCCTCGCACGATAACGATTTGTCTTCTCCTAGGCGCCGAGTGCACCCCTGGGCTCCCCTCCTCCCAGGCCCCTCGAGAAGACACTCATCGAGCGCCCCGGTGGCCACCGCCAGTCCTCTGGCCAGTTCCACCATTGCTTGCGTGCCACTGTCGGTAGTCGCAGGGGACACGGGTGGCCTCGATCCGATCCAGTGCAAAGCCCGAAAACGGGCACTGCGGCCGAGTTTCCACGCCGCCTCTCCACTGACTGTGCAGCCGTGACTTTGGACCTATTTCTTCATCTCTCTGAGCCTTGGGGCATACTCATCTGTAAAATGAGTATAATACTAGGACTGCGGCGCTAGGACTGTGAGGATTAAACGATATCATTCCCGTGAAGTGCTTACTTAGCATAGGCGGGTCCCACAGTTAGTGTTCAATAAATGTTTGCTTTAATTGCACTCCTTGGTCTGGCGTCCGGGGCGGGGGTGGGGGAAGGAGAAGGAATTAGGGTTAGTAGGTTACGGAAGCAGAGCAAGGATCCTACATGCCCGAAGAGAAAAAGCAAAACCAAAACCCCGGGTCCCTCGGATAACTGACGCTTCTTGCTGGCGGACCTAGAGCGCCCTCTGGGGCCTAGCTTCTTGCCCTTCTAGTCATGCCGACTCTGTGGTAGGCGCACCATAGAGTGGCGGAAGTGGCCCGCTCTCTTCCTCTCCCGGTCCAACGGCTTGGCGGAGCTTCTGGGGATTTCTCTGGCGCGTGGCATTGTGGGGTTGCTGGGCGGCCCGGACCGGAGAAGAGAGGAGGAGTAGCGGGCTACCGAATAAGCTTCCAAGATGATGGTGAGTGTTGTCTCGCGCATCCGTCGCCATCCGCTGCCATGTGGCCCGTGGCTGGCGCCGTCTGGCCGGGACGTGCCCCGTAGGGCCCTCTTCTGCTAGCATGCTAGCTTTGTCTCCGCCCCGACTCCTGCTTGTGGGCGACACCGGCCAGCCTCGGCCTGGGTACGGAGCGGGGGCCGTTGGCAAGGGATATATGGGGCTCGCGAGGAGGCACCTGTAGGGCCGGCTGGGGAATACAAGGCCAAGGGTGCCCCGGACCCCATTTTTTGAGTCCCCCCATCGGGTCCTGAGTGAAATGAGCGCGGGTCGAGCGTGCTTATGCGGTCGACTGCTAGATTTGGAGGCTCTGGCTGCCTGAGAAAATGGGGAATGTAAAGGCGCTGTGTGCTTCCTAGAACGGGCGCAGGCAGCTTGGGACCTTATGTTGGGCCCAATCCATATAAGGTCGCTTGCTGTCACTTAATCTGCCCGCTGCAGTAAAATTGAAGTAGACTCCTCCGCTCGTGGTTTGGTTCATTCCCTCACTCTTTCAGTTATTAAATACACGCATATTTAGTGCCTATTGAGTGTAACAAGACCAGCTGTTCGCTAGGGGTGCAACTCTTCAGCAAGGAGAAAGGGCAGGACGGATCGGGACACCGCACGCAGAGGTGGGGAGACCCGGGCTTCGACCCTCGCCCTAGCTGCACTTCCTGGTGTGACATTAGACCAGGAGACATTTTTAGTTGGCCACCTAGCTCGGGTCTCCTTAAAATAGGGGACTGGTGAATCTTAGAACGCTTTCCAAAGTCTCCCTCCTCCACGGGGCCCCTTTTCTCCATCTCAGAGCTCTAGATGCCTTCTGTGGGGTCCCAAGTCTGGGTCGTATCTGATGAGTGGCTTTTGTGCAGGGCCTGCTCCTAATGAGGTTTTTGCTTTTAAAATCCTGATGAAGATAATTGTTCCCTGTCCACTTGGCAATTTACTCGTTCATTTTGGCCTATCCATCCGATTCAGTCTCTGTTCTTTCCCTGCTTTCTTCAGCTTTCCCTCTTTTGGTAGGTGTCATTCACATGTGAGGTGCACAGTGAATCCAGTTTGTGCCCTACACAGAAGAAATCTGGGCTTTAAAAAAAAAAAGATGCCTGTGTTTGTATGGATCTACTTCCGAATGTTTTGTTCTCTTCTGCTGATCTATATAGTCATCTCTGACAATACTACACTGTCTTAGTTAGCCTGTCTCTATTGTAGGTTGTAAAATTGGGTAGCGTGCGATAACTAGTGATCAATAAGAGGAAGGGATAAGGGGTGTGGGATGTTTGGGGGGAGGGTGTCTTTTTTATTTTCTTTTTCTGGAGTAATGCATATGTTCTAAAGATGATCATGGTGATGAGTACATAAATATGTGATGACACTGTGAACCATTGTACACTTTGGATAGATTGTATGGTGTGTGAATATATCTCATTAAAATTTTGTTAAAAAGAAAGAAACCCAAGCTTTATCTGCACTCTCTCCCTATATTGTGCCTCCATCTTCAACATTACCTATTCCTGAACTCATCTTTGCCTTCCGTGCATAGACATAGTCTAGCAGTTGAGTAATGGCTCTGGAACCACACTGAATGCTTAGGTTTGTAACTCAGCTCTGCCACTTACTAGCCATGAGACTGAGCATGTTATTTAGGTTTTGGTCCGCAATCTATTAGGTGGGATAGGAATAAGTTGTTATAAGTGATTAAATGTATTAATATATATAAACTGCTTAGAGCCATGCCTAGTAGGTATGTTAGCTGTTATTCTGGGCAGTTTGTTGCTTACTTCCTTTCCTCCCTGTAATCATACCTACTGTGGTGTGGGCTGGCATTTGAAACACTGGGGATTAGAACCAAGGTTCTTCTGTTCGGTGATAATACCCTTCACCAAGGGACTTCAGACCACCACACTTCAGTTTTATCCTGCACTGTCCCTTCTTCATCTCTCATCAGATTGACTTTGTTTCCCTGCTCTATTGACTAAGTCTCTCTTCCTTTTGGAATGTGAAACTTCTATTTTACTGTCATCAAATCGGTCCCTGGTATGAAAGAAGCCTTCTAGAACAGTAAAAGGGATCCACAAAACCTTAGTCCTGTGACTGTTACACAGCTTGTACAGAGAGTAATTCCTTGCCTTTGTAGTGTTTAATGCTGTCTTTACACATAAACACCTGTTCTTGTTTTATAGACCATCAATGGTTTTAATGATGCTTAAAAACCATTTTTAAGGTGGATGATGAGAAATATCAAGCTAAAATGCCAGTGCCTTCCATGGTAACCTTGGCAGATTGATGGATTCTTCTGTTATTTCTTGATAAGTGAAAATGAGTGTTGTTGAAAAGTAGTTTGCTGAAAGAAGCCTGGCTTGCCATAGGTAGGAAAGGTCCCTTCCTGCTTGGCCTAGTTTGCCTCAGTCCACTCTGCCATCTTGAACTGCCCACAGGATTTCTCCTCTACTCAGTCAGCCATTTCTGTAGGGCCTAAGAAGCACAGAACTTGGGGAGTATATGATCAACTGTTTCCAAGCCCTTCCTTTTTCCCCCTACCATTTTAACCAGTTTTTAAGTGGTATTAATTACATGTACAATGTTGTGCTACGATCACCACCATCCATTGCTAAAACTTCCAGCACCCCCAATAGATGGTTGCTTCATTTGTGGCCAAATTTAGGCATTCTACAAGTCAAGGTTACTATTGTCTTTACCACTGGGTAGCTCATACTTTACGATGGATAGTGATATAAAAGTTGTGAGCAGGGGGGGAGCAAAGAGAGTTATGGGATCCTAGATGCTGGGGCTCTGAGGAATTGCTGGCCTGGTGGTAAGAAAGTGGTTTTGGTAGAAAGTTTGGTACAGGTTGGCTTTTGCAGATGGGGGTGCAGTTTCAAGGTCAGGATGTGAAAAAACATGCAAAAGCATTGGATAAGTTAGTCTATTGGAGTGATGAAAGAACCTGTTGAAGGTACTATGTAGAGACTGAGACCAAGTTTGGTGTTTGATTTAAGTGTAAGAATCCTTCTGGGGGGGGGTGGAGGTGACTTTGAGGCTGCCATGAGGAATGATTTAGCAGCACTGGGGAGGATGAGGTCTTTTGTGGAATACACATCTGTCCCTTACAGGAGGTACCAGGGATCAGAACAGCTGAGGGCAGCAAAGAATGCTGAGAATACAGAGAAGCCATTTCTTGCCTCCAGACTTGGGACACTACCAGGAAGTGTCTGAAGTACCATGCCTGACCCCAGATTTAGGAGGTTGTCTGCCAGGAATTCCTTAAAAACAAAAGAAAAGGGAGCAGTGCATGATTCTATGTTCATCAGAAAAAAGTTGAAAACATCATGTCAAGGGAAATAAGCCAGACAGAAAAGGACAAATATCTCATTAATACAAAATCACTAGTATAGGCAAACTCATAGAGTCAGAATCTAGAAACTGATTACCAGGGGATGGGGTGGGAGGAGGGAATGGGGAGTTAATGCTTAAATTGTACAGAGTTTCTGTTTGGGATGTTGCACAAAAGTTTTGGTAATAGGTGGTGCTGGTGAAAGCATGACACTGTGAATGTAATTAACAGCACTGAATTACATATTTGAATGTGGTTAAAAAGGGGAAATGTTAGCTTGTATATATGGTAATAGGATTTAAAAATTTTTTAGAAATCCATGGAACTGCAAATCAAAATCAGCAAACCCTAAGTTAAGCTACAGGCTATAGTTAATGGTGCAATTATAAAAATGTAGGGAGGGAGAGTTGAAACAAAACAGAATTATACAATACAAAGCATCAAAACCTGCTTTATCCCCATTCTCTTCCTTCTCAGAGTTTGTTGGCATCATTCCAGGCCCTTTTTTGCATTTATGTTCTATCTTGCCTCTTACCTGTTTTTGACAGTAATTTTTTTAATGTAAAGCAGACTCTGCCATCCCTCTGCTTAGTGCTTCCCTAGGAATAAAATCTAAACTCCTTACCAGAGTCTAAGTGTTACTTGTTTCCTGTTCTCCCTCTTGCTCACTACCCTC